>RCHF01001501.1:0-52071 GCA_003987895.1 Neonothopanus nambi | reverse complement strand
ATATTTCATAATTGCTTAAGGTTAAGTAGTAGTTCAATATAGAGATTATGATTGCATAAGATAACTAAATTCCCATGTCTGCTAGGTTGGAGGCACTTGAGAAGTGAGGATGTAATAATATTGTTTTTCTTATTGTGTAGTCTAGACAAACCTGAGGTGATCTGGGATAACCTGGAGTGACCTGGGATGACCTGGAGTGACCTGGATGACCTGGAGTGACCTGGAGTGACCTCAGATGGCCATGGTGACCATATTTTGACTATAAAACACAGAAGTTCTTGCGGTGACCTGGGTGACCTGGGAAACCTGGAGAGCCATAGATACTATGGTTGCTCTTTTTAACCTGAAGCAGCCTCTGGTCCAGAGGCCCTTTTCCTGATGTCATATATCTTTCAGCACCAACCAAAGTGGCTGGTCAAGCATCAGTCAAGTATGATGTGTACAATTTGTATGACCTTGGCGAGTTTGATCTGAAGAGCTGATGAGGAACCAAGTAGCTCATCCACCACTGTATGTAGCAAGTAGGACAAGCTCTAGAGAGGTGGGTCCTGCCAACTTTCAAACCGCTCATATATGCTTTGATCTTGCTTAGGCCTCAGGATATCCCTGAATATTCTGATCATCTGACCCCTGCTGTGACTCACAGGATATCCTATTCATGCCACAGCTGCACTGTCTGGGGTTACCTGTATGGCATTCAGATAAAACACTCAAGGTGACCTACCTCAATAGCCAATGTTGCAGTTGGCTGATATCACTGTCTGAGGGAGAAACTTGAAGCTCTTCATGTATGGTGAGGTATGGGATTATTGGGTCCATATGAATTGTGTTGGGTAAGTCTGTGCTTATATTTTCACCATTCATCCTAGTGAGGAACTAACTGGCACTGGCCTTAGTAGTTTGGTTTTGATAGGTGGGTTCAGACAGGAGAGCTAGATGAGAGAAGATATGGATGTGCAGTTGTATCATATAATGGAGACAAAGAGTGCATCAATCTTCATATTCCCAAAGAGTTGCAGTGTAAAATGATACATTTCTAGCTCATTAGTAGTAGGTTCAAATATATGGAAGTAGGCAAGGTACTGGGTTTTTTCTGCAGTATCATAATCTGTTATACAGCACTACATGCCATGTTGATATTGTCAGGCCAAGCTAGATAAGGAACAACCTCAGACAATCTATCTTTAGCCAGAAGGAAGGAAGGAAGTTTTTGTTGTCTGTTTCAGTTCTTTGCCTTTTTTTTCCTTTGTCAATGTCGCCTTTTTTGTTTCTTTTTTTTTCACTTTCTACCTCTTTCTTTTTGTTGACACTAACCTCTATCCTGTGCAGATGACTCCACCAACCACTTGGACATGGAGTCTATCGATGCACTTGCAAAAGTGATTAAGGAGTTCAAAAGGTGATTTCTGTGAGTTTTTTTTTTGTTCTCTTCTTTCCTTCGTCATTCATATAATTTCCCTGCACCTCCCCCCAATTCTACATCTTATATCCTATGTCATACATCTCATCCCACTTTCTTGCACTCTTACTCCATAACTCTACCCTGTCACCCATCACCTGTCACCCATAATGTGTGACTGACCCGACCTCTCCTCATAGGTATCATCTCTCAAGTTGCTGAAGAACTCTGGGAAGTCACTAATTAGAAATTTGACTAAGGAGGGCAGTAGTACTATTGATTATAGAAAGGTTTTGGTCAATCACAGTGCATATAATATCTTTTTGGTTTTTCCTCTTCATTGAGGTGGAGTTTGAGTTCAAGCTCTGTCTCTTTGAGTTCCTCTTCTTTTTGTCAAATCCATTTCACTGCTGTGCTCTTTGTTTTCCTTCATTCCTGCAATACAGTTGATTTTCTTCATCCTGCCCAACCCTCCATCTGCCCATTACTGTTACATATCCCTGTCTATGATTCACTAGTTTCATCTTCTGACCAAGAATATGATGCTGATTCCAGTCCCTTGTCTAACAGGGATGGAAGCAATTGAAAAGACCAAGTTGTTCAGCAAAATGGCATCTAAGGACAAAATCAGTCATTCATATGGATGACTGAAGGGATGAATGAATAGATGATGTGGATGTTGGGTGGTGAATGAGGATGGAATGGGTGTACAGGTGCAGTGGATGTGGTGAATGTGGGCTGGATGTTATTGGTTGAGCAAATGATATTGATGGTGTTGAAGGTCAGGCCTTCTTACCACTGCCCACCATCCTCTATCTCTTACCCCATCATTACATTTACCTCCCACCAACACTCACTCTGTTCCTTCCTCTTTGTCATTATCATCACTTTTTCATTCACTTATTGCTTGCTATGCTCGCAATTACCAGGAAGGTCACACATTAGTGCCCAGTCAGTGTCTAAGTTCACACTCAAGGTATGCCTACAGTCTCTTGAGATTGCTCTTATTTACACTGAATTTATGCTCAGGATACACCAACAATACACTTGGATGTATATTAGTTTCACACAACTTCCATGCAATAGTACACTAGGGTATGCTGGGCATATGCTGTGTCTGAGTCATGCTGTGGTGCCACGCTAAATGTACTATGCCCCAGAACAAAAGAGTAAGAACTTTTGATTGTGTCAATTTTGTATCACCTCCAGAGGAGTGCGAAAGCTCTTGATTGCAATTCAAAATTTCAATTCAAACTTTAAGTCTATATATATTACTTAAGTCCTTTGCATGTATAGACTCCCCAAGAACTCTTCAATTTTATCTCAAATTTCACTTACAATTACACTATTAATCATCATTTTCTTGAGGTATTTTGTTTTTCTTGCTTGTCATATATTCACTGTTAACAATTTGAAAGTCAATATCATCAGCAATCTTACTTATAATCATACTGTTCATCATGATTCTCTTGATCTTTAAACAATTTCTAGCAAATATTATCATTAGTTTTATCTAAAAATCAGTCAAGGGTCAAGAATATTTTGCACAGTAGATTACATAATCAATATCTCATGGCAAGTGGCATCAAATTGCTGTATACATCTATTTACATCAAGAATCTATATATAAAACCCTACTTTTTTCATTTATCCTTCTTTCCTTCTTTCCCTCCAACTACATCAACCACATCAACACTTTTACACCGAAGTTTTGATTACATAAGCACTTACAATGCCAGTAAGTCACTCACCTCTTACTGTCTACTATTGTCTCTATACTATCTAGTATTTTTCTTTAATTGAAATACACTATTTTAACTCAAATCTCACTTAAAACATTCACTCTATTTACTATCATTCAGTTTTAACTCAAATTCCAGTTAAAACTCCATCTTTATTTCAATTTTAAATTAAATTTCACTTAAAACTGTGTCTCTATTTCAATGTCTAGTTAAAACTCAATCTTTATTCCAATTTTAAGTCAAATTTCATTCAAAATTTCCTCTCTATATACTCTCATACAGTTTTAACTCAAATTTTGGTTAAAACTGTATCTTTATTTCAAAAATTCTTCATGTTGCCATTGTCTATCTTTTATATGTATTGCTCTAATTCATTCCTATACTTCTTCTCTTCTAGCAATTTTATCTCAAATTGAAGATATAATTGCACTATTTATTCTCAAGTACCAGTATACTGACTACTTATCATCTAGAAAGGAACCCATGTTAGCAAGAAGGAAACTAGTGCACTTCCTAGAGCTCAGAAGGCAGTAAGTTGTTACTGTACATATGTCTGAAAATAATCTACTTATTTATCTACTAGCAAAATGCCATGCAACATGAAGAAGCCCAGAGAGCTGGTCTTAATGATCAAGATTCCAAGCTATATGATGTTGTACAGCAATATTTCCAAGGATTTGCTCTCTTTCCCTGGGATACCAACAACTTCAGAGGAGATGCACCAGATATTGAACTGCACTATGGCAACAACTGTGAAACATCAGACTACCAGGTTCGAGAACTCTATAAGAGAGCTGGTGCTGGTACCTCTTTATATAGAGAGGACCCACTTCATGCAATAATTATTGTTATTGAAGTGGAATACATCAATGTGGACACATTGACTAAGGAGTTTGGGAAGCCCTTTCCTAAATATGTCTTTCCAGCATCTGCCAAGAATGTGTTGGATGGCATATGGGCTCTTACTGATGGACACTACCAAGTGAAAATGATGCAGGATTTGTATTTGAGGTCTTTGACTCAACTGTGAGACTCCTATATTGATCTTCATCAGAAGATCAGTACAAACCGCCAAGAGGAGGACTCTGCTGTTGTAGAGAAAATGACTCAATACAGTCAAGCTTTAGATGAGAAGTCATAGTGGCTAGTATGTGTCTATAACAAAAGTAAGTCTTGTAGCTATTTAATTTTATCTCAAATCCCTGATAATATTGGATACAGCAGCTATAGAATCTGACCCTCTGGTGCATCAGCTGAAATGGTTCATATTCCACAATGAAGCAATTTTTCATATTGCTGATAGCAATCAAACCATGCTTTCTTCTGTAGCTGCCCAGCTGCTACCTCACTTTTCTCAACCATCCTTCACTCACCATCTGCAGGAGAAGATTCTTCACTATAAGAAGCAAAGCAATAACACTCTGCCAAAAGCATTATCCTGTATTCTCCTGGTCCAGCAGTGGATCAAGATGTATTATACACATGTATGGTCTCAAGAACTTGGCAGCTCAGCCAAACACATTTTTAATATGACTCAGATGATGGACCTGTCTACATCCAATGTTGGAGAGGTATGATATCTGTTGTGATTCTCATCCGGTAACTCCAGCTATAAGCAGACACTTTCCTAGTAGTGAATTTACCTTGGTCCACTCTTTAGTCATCTCATATCCATGTCATCTGATCTCACTCCAAGGCACTGTTCATTCTTTCTTTCCTTTCTTCCTTTCCCTCAGTTGTGTTACACTCAACTGAGGTATGTCTTTATGTCCACTCATTCTTTATAATTCCTGTACTTATTATTGTCTATACCTAGCTTGTATTTGTCTCCTACATCTAGGATTTATCCTGTGCTGTATTCAACAATATCATCTATAATTATTTTCATTTTTAACTAATACCTTATAGATTCTGGCTGCCATCCTATCCAATGTGAATCATGCCTGGTGGATCCTTTTTGCCAAGATCTTGATGATAGAGAAGATGTCTGGTGATATTGAGTCTGTGACTTCAGAGCAGGCATGAGAAGTGGAGATGCGCTGGCTAGAGTGTGGAGAGCAGTTGCCTTTCCAAACAGACTTTGATGCAGCATGGCCAGAGTTTTTGGAGTTGTGTGACACAACTTATACCACCTACTTTCAGGAGCAGGCTCTCTATGATATCTATGGTGCCAAGCAAGCTCTAGAGCCAATTGATGTGCAGAAGTATTGCTCTGCTCTTGACTCCTACTATCAGTCACTCATCCACCAGCTTCCTTCTATCATTGCTTTTCAGCAGGAGACCTTGTCAACTGATATTGAAGAGAGGAAGCAGCAGAAGGACTCTAGTAGTCAAGGAATTGGCTCCAATGAATCAGCCTTTGAGGATGCCTCAAATTTTGACACTGGAATCTCTGCTCTAGAGGGGAGAAAGAAGGTCCTTGATCAGCTGCTATTCAAGATTCAGCTGCTCCACAAGTTTGATCTATTTTCATCAAGAGCAGCTGGCATCAGATTAGATACCCCTCCACCAATTCTGTGTCTCAGCTGGGTGGCTGATATGATTCAGCTGTGTTGTCAAAAGACTATGAAGTGTGCTCTAGAGGTTAGTATAAGAATTAATTCAAATTTCAGTTAAAATTGAATAATTAACCACTGTTATATTAATTTTACAGATATATATCTGAATTGAGCCTGCCTCATCATATGTAACTGCAGCCCAGTCCTGGGAGGACTATCCATCCATTTCTCCAGCAGAGACAGTTCATCTACATTTAGAAAAGGTCCTGAGCATTCAAGCATCAGACAGTATCACTGCAATGAGGGATATCTATGCCTTCATTCTTGGTGCTCAATGCATTATGTTTCCTCATTGGCTGGCTGTTGATCCAGACCCTCAACTTGTCACAAATGCAAGTGCTGTTCCCACTTATCTTGCACCTCTGGTTGATCCTCTCAATCAACTGTTTCTTCATGCCAAGTTGAATGGCACCTCTTACACCTTGTCTCCTAACCTAGATGATCACATTGGCTAGCCTATTACTAGTGCACCAAAGTCTCTGAGACAGGCACAGAATGTTGAGGGCACTACTCATCTTGAAGGACCTGGCCTGAATATCTGGGAGAAGGTTAAGGAAGCTGCTGCCAAAACTGATAGTGCTGACATAGAGGTTTTGGAGAGACTTCTGTGTCATACAGTTCTTCCTTGGGATACTCTGGCTTCAACAAGTGAACACAAGTGCTGGGCCAATAGTCTTATTGGCCTAATGCATTTTGTGTATATTCATATTAAGAAAATGCACAGATCAGACTCTACTGGATTTTATTATCATCAACTTCACCAGCAACTCACAAATCATCTTGTCTCTCTTCTACCCCCTGGCTGTACTCTTCCTGAAGATGTAACCACATATATCTTTTGGGCTTGATGTTTCCAACATCAGAATTCCCTTGAGTGCACCAGCTCCAATTGATGGCCTAACTCCTGCCATGCAGACAAACATTGACCTGAGCAAGGTTATACAGGTTGCTGATGCAGGAAAAGTTCTGTGTGACCTTTACAAGGTGCTCTTTGCTTCTAAACTAGGCTGCATTATAACACAAGATGGAGCACGTCTCTGGGAACCTCGTACCAAGGGAGCATTTGATGCACTTGCTCTAGTAATTTTATTTCTGATTCTTGTTAAAATTCACTCACCCACATTTTGGTTTAGGTACTTGGCTGAAATGTATATCTACACTCACAGCAGGCTTCTGCTGAGATATCAAGTCAAGCACACTATCTTGATAAATTGGAGATGCAATCCAAAAAGCAGGTTAAGGCATTGAAGCTGCCTGATTCGCATCCTCTGGCCAATGCTGAACAGTAGATGGACTACTTTGACAATCCTGATCATGATCAACTTATCAAGACTGCTCTTATCCAATCTGCTGATTTCTTGGCCAAAGAGCATGCACTTCATAAGGAGCAGGATCAGAAGGAGCATGCATGAGCAAGAGCTGAGTCTTCTAAGGTGGTGGGATTGGATCTTGATGAAGATGAGGATGAGGAAGACTTACAAGAAGATGGCTCTCAAGATGATGAACCACCATCTGAGTCTGAGCCTACTAGTCAGCCTACTGCTGCTACACAGACTGCTCAGGCTATTAGTGCTGCTTATACTGGCAAGTTCTGCATTTGCTATATTCTCTTCTTTTTGACTTACTGTATTCAATCAGTTGCAAGGGGCTCTTCTACAGGTATGTAGTTAACTTATGGATCCTACTTTGACTGGGTATAACATTGTCTTTGTGATAGCTTCATGTGCAGGTGCTTCCTCATCTAATGGTTAGTTCTGATTGATCTTAGCTAATGTGTTGCTGGTCTAACAATGTGTTTATCAGAAGTTCAGAGTCTACAAGGTTAGACTTAGTTTTAAGTCTGATTTAAGATAATTTTGCTTATTTCTTGTTATTTGCAGATTGTACTAGTAACAAGCATTCAATTCAAGGGTCTCCTCCTTCCACACCTGCTCATAAGAAGAATTGTCAACAGGAACAAGATGTTACCAAGGGGCCTATGTTTTCACAATAGACAGTGATGTTATAGCCTGCTACTCGTTTTTTCCTCTCTATGCCATACAATTTTAAGTTTCTATCTTGGACTTCATTATTCTTTTACTACCATGTCTACATTTGATATATGTAATTTCAAATGTGTTGAAATAAGAAGTATCTTCTCTGCTGCCTATGAATGCATGTGTGAATTTGAAATTTGAAATTTGAAGCCAGTGATAATCAATTTCAAATAAAGCCTTCTATAATATATATATAGCTGGCTATTATCATGGCACTGCTTCTTTTCTCCCACCACTTGCAAGCTCAAATTCTGTGCTCTATACAGTAGAAAATTTCGCTTTTTGGATCACATGACTTCTAATCACATGACCAAAAATTATCTCCAATTCATCTTACTTTTGCAGATGGTCAGGTCATAGTGACACCTGATAGCAATGGAAGCTATCAGTGTCAGTGTACTTGGTCTTCTTGCAAAAAAATCTATTCCAGCAATCACACATTTAAAGACCATGTTAAGCTAATGCTTGATAAAGGTCATACTTGGGCACCCTTAAAGGTAGACTCAACTCACACAATTTCTTCTCCAATTTTATTTAATACTGATCTTTGAAGCAGAAACTTCAGCCTGGTGATCACACTCCCAATGGTTCCATAGTTCTAGTGCCTGATAGTGATCCTATTACTCAAAAGGCTGATGTAATTCTGAAGCACTTAATACTGAAGATATCAAGAAAAGCACTGAGACTGCTTCTTTGTCTGTATGTCTCTTCTACTCTTATCTCTTACTATCTCCTAGTCTGATATTTTACAAATGAATAAAAGGACACTGATCAAGATAATATTCCTACTGCTCCTCAGGTATTTCTAGCTTGCTTTGAGTTTAATATTACTGTCTTATGTGGTTTATTAGCTTCAATACTCTGCTCTGGCTCCACTAGGAATTATGGTCAACACTGAAGTACAACATCTTGTTTGTGTTTCCTGCCATATTCTAGTAGCTTGAGAGCAGTTATCAGCTCACCTCAAGAATCAGCACAAAGATGCTGCTCTCCATGCTYATGATGCAGAGCTTGATATAGTGCTCAATGAGCTGAAGATACCTTCTGGACTGCCTTCTTCTCCAACCAAGCYTATTGCAGAAATTCAAGGACTGCAAGTTTACAATGCTATTTGTTGCCCTCATTGCATCTGATGCTTTTCCAGTGTCAAAAGCATGAGGAACCACTTTTCCAATCATCATCCTGGACTCTCTTGTCCTACTAAAGACAACTGCCCTCTTATCTATGCTCAAAGGTTCAACAAAAGTGATCATAAGACACTGTTTCCTGTGATTCCAGTACTTTATCATGAACCTGATCCAGTTGATGATATTGTTCAGTCATTGTGGAACAGTGTCAAGATTCTCACAGCAGATGAAAACGCTACATCTAAGATGCTTGATTGATTAGTCCTTGGCTAATGACTACTCACTGGCATATTCACATTAGTTCATACAAAGTTCAAGAGCTTTGTCAACTAGTGGCTGCTCCCCAAGAAGCTAAGTTTCCTGGTCTGAAAGCCGCAATTGCAAAGACTTTAGAGACCTCAATGAAAATGCTCAGCTCTATGCCTGAAATCATTCTACAAAGACTTCACAGTGACTATCCTGAACAAGAGTGAGTATATTCTCTTTACTCCAATTTTATGTTAAATCTCATCTAAAATTTTCATTTTCTTTAGTGGCATCTCCAATCAATGTTTTCATGCTCTCACCACACCTAGCACCTATGATACATACTGGAGGCCTATTTGCAGGCTTCTTGCTATGCTACTATGTCCCAAAGAGCAGTACAACATAGATTTGCCAAACAGTCTCATACAGGCTTTACATCATCTTCAGCAGCAAATCACTAACTCTTAGCTAGAGAATGCAGATTGGACTATTCTAAATATTCTCATGATGCTTTGGACATGCTCCTGGAATACCTCAAATCAAGAAGAGATCACAGACTCTACCATCTAGTATATTGCTTTGTCTACTCTCACCTAAGATGGCTCATTTCAGGACCCTAAAAATGTTACACCCATTCTGGCACACTTCAAATATCTTATCTGCCTGGTTATGTCCTGCTTCATATGTGCTTGTGCAGAGGATCCTCTTCAGAAGATCACTTATGAGCACAGCTGCCACAAATATAATATTTGGTTCACCAAGAAGCATGACTCTACCTTCAATTCTATCTGTTCATTGCAACATAGAGCCAGCTCTATTGTGTATGGCACTCAGAATCTACCCCAGTTATTTTGGTCAGATCAAAAAACCTTTATGGAAATGATTTTCCATGGAGAGTGAATTACCTGGAAGGCTATTTGTGCCACATTCACAGCTATAGAGGAGCTTATTAGACTTTGGGAAGATCAAGTGCTTGTAGGCACTGGCCTCAAAGTCATATATATGACTTTCTGGCTAATGACTTTACAAATCATAATGTTGGCTACTCCTTTGTTGATGAGCCTCAGAACAGCCATGTCTTTGGTGATCATGCTCAACTCATGTGGACCCTTCTTAATGATCCTGAGAAGAGAGGTACCTATACCGTTGACCATGATGTCTTTGGCAATATACTATGGAATATTCCTACTCTGCATATCTGGCTCTGAAACTACTCTGCATTCCACAAGCTGCTCATGATACAATGTGAAACGCTCTGTAGAGGCCCTGCACATGAATCTGAGCTAGTTGCATCTGCATTCCACAATACCTCTACCCACAGCACTCACAATCTATATGCTATGGATGGCTATCTTCTCCTAGTAGGAGTGTATTCCAAGACTACATCTCTACTTGGAAATGACCATCTGGTTCCTCATGCACTAGATGCTTTTACTGCTGATCTGCTTGTTCAGGATCTAGCTCTTGCTCATCCCTTTGCACAAGTGGCTGCTATGCTGTGCTTTCCACACAAGTCTGACATTGCTCAGACTTACAGGAATATTCTCTTTGTCAATCATAATGGCAATCTGTTTGACTCAGCTGATCTTAGCACTGCTATAAAGTATTGGACACTATGCTGTGCACAATGTGAGCTTGGATTCAACAGGGGAAACAGGAAGTAGGATTCAGCAGGTAAGGAGATAGGATCCAGCAGAGTAAGTAGAAGAAAATAAGGGTGGCTAGCAAGGGTGCATGTAAAAACTTAGAATAAGCAGCAAGAGTGAATTATGTAGTGTCCACTCTGCATTGTCAAGAAAGATCTGACTTGTGCAGTGTCCATTCTGCATTGTTGAGGAAGATCTGACTTGTGCAGTGTCCATTCTGCATTGTTGAGGAAGATCTGACTTGTACAGTGTCCATTCTGCATTGTCGAGGAAGATCTGTGTCCAGTCTGCATTGTCAAGGAAGATCTGACTCACACAGTGTCCATTCTGTCTAACTGTACACAGGTACATTGAAATTGTCTTAGGCAATGTAAGTTATATACAACTGTTCCACATAATTACTCTTCTTCATTTCTTAGGTATACACTGTAAGAAGCCATAGAACATACCTTTTCTCAATATATCCTTATAATGTACACACTTGATTACCAAGAAACATTTAATATATTCATCTCTGTTTTTATGATTACATTTCTGTATAGCAAGACAAGTAAGACTATTACACAAGTTTTATCTAAGTCCAAGAAACAACTTGAGATAGTATAATTACTAGTCTTCCATTTCCTCTTCTACTTCCTCCCAGCAAGGTTTTCCCTTAACCAAGAGCCTTGGTCCAGGTCCTTCAGAACCAGGTGGATATCGAGAGAATCCTTTCACCTTCTGAGCTGTACTCCACATCTTGTCTTGACATGCATGTGGAACTCATTTTAGCCAAAAGAACTTACAATGAAGCTCTTGTCAAATAGCTGCCACCACCATTTTACTCTCCTTCCTGCAAATAGCTTTCCATGTGATATACTCCTAGTCATGCTCAGTTGCAATCTTGTATCAGCAAGCCCTCCACATCTCTGAAAGATTAAGATTCATATATAGATCCTCATTTACATGCATCTTCTCATCTTCACTCAGTTTCAGATATGATGGAGCAGAAGACCCTTTAGGACTAGGGCTCCTCATTACCATGTCGATCAGAAATTGTTGCCACATGTTGGTGATTTTTGTATCAATGTCCCCAGCATTATCTTCAGCGTTCTCTTCAACATCAGAACCACCATCCATGGGAGGTCCAGACAACTTGTAGCCTTTAGAAGCCAAATCAAAGAGAACCTCCTGAGGTTCATCTGAGTCTGGCACAAAGGTTCTTGTGTGGTGGGTTTTATTTGTAATGACCTGACATAGACTCTCTGCACCTTTGGGAACAATGCCAGGGAAATAATATTTATAGGTAATCTCATCCTCAGAGGCACAGAAAAGATACTCAAATGCAGTAGAAGTGAGGAAGGGCCCTCCGACTCTCATATGCAGTACCTCCACTTGTTTACTAACAGCTATACAATAGAGAAATACAATACCAAAAGAGCAATATGGTATGATGCTTGCATCCCAGTCACCACTCTCCACTCTTGTCATCTTCATCATCTAGCTCTCCTCCACCTCTTGCTGGATATAAAAGTGTGATTGGGTCAGGGTCCTCCGAGCCTGTAAGTGGTAGGACAGCATACATAAGGCTACATGCAGCTGAGCCATCATCTGGGCATGAATGAAGCCCATTGATGAGCCAGATGCAAGCAGCAGATGCATTGCAATTCTTTCTCTGTAGGATCTTGTCCATGCCAGCACTCATTTAGGATTTGAGTTTGTAGTAGATATAGATGATAAAGGTGATAGTGGAGGAAGTAAAGGTTGTAATGAAATGTGTTGTTGGTCTACTCAAGATTCTAATGAAGTGTTTCCAACTAATGATGATCTTCGTGCAGGATGTTCAGGTCTTGGAAATTCTACTTGACTACCTTCACCAGTATATAATAAAGTGTCTTCTTCAAAACTTCCTGGAATTCTCTGTGAAGAACTACTAGCTCTGTTCACTTCTCTAGTCTTTCTATTTGAAGGTAGCACCTCAGGATGTTTCTTCCTGTAGTTACTAACTCTTCTAGATGCCTGTGCATGAGCTAATGAAGCCTGGGTATTTATCTACCATAGACTGACATACAACATGCTTTCCAGATGTTTTGACAAAACCACAAACACAAGACTACTGATTTCCAAGATAGAAATCTGCTTCCTCTCAACAAGTTTGATCTCAGAACCCTCTCATGGTGGGCTCCAGATGAAACACCTGAACTGTAGTGAGGGGTATAAATGAATGAAATGAGATAGACTATAAGTCTATACACACTACACACACCCAAAAACACACACACACCACACCTAGGATGCAAGTTTGTAAGAGGGTTGGATCACAAACTTGTATTGAACAAGTAGACTTAGTATAATGAAGCTCAATAGTACTCAGATTGGAGTCTTGTAGACCAACAAAAGAATACAAAGTGAAGAAACTGTACAACGAGCTCAATGTATACTTCAAGCACAAAGTATACTAATGACACAAAGACAACAGACAATGACCAGATGATATGTTGTAATGACTGAAGGGTCTTACTAGACAGTAGCCCTCACAAACAAAACAACTTAGAGACCAGACAATACTCTAATTGACTTCCCACTCAAAGACTGTCCTACCAGATGATAGCAGCACTTCAACAGTATACAAATTACTTCAACTCCACAAACAAACACTTTGCACTCAACACTTCATTCACTTCAATAATGACTTTGAGCTCAAAGTACTCAAATGCAACAAACATGAGACTTAAGATTTTGTATTAGAAGCACTTAGACTTATCCTGTGCAACATATAAAGTGTGAACTGGGGGGCTAGGAACTTACTTCCTGCTCCATGTATTTGTTCTTTATATACTAGTACAAATAATAAGCAATTTGAAATGATACATGAACCACATAATGCAGTTGCGTCCAATGAGTGCTATGTAGCCCAATAAAGTAAATAGTGCCTGTTTCTAGGTCTTGTCCATATGGTATTCTAATATTTTACTCCACTGTTGTGCAGTCCCATGGGACGTCTTTGTCCCAGGTTCCTGTATGCCCTGACACTTTCCTCATTCTGTGTTCTAGCTTATTACTCTTGGCATGACTTCCTAATCATGACTATGGGTCTTCATAGACATTGAGCTCAATGTACTAGGTCCATTGTTTTAGGTCCTGCAGGATGTTTATGATGGTCTCTGGTATATTGCATGGTATGTCTCATACTCTATACACATCATCAGTACACTGTGGACTTTGAGCTCAAAGTCATTGGAGTCATTACAATCCACTGAGTGTATGTATTAGACTCTGATTAGATGCCATAATAAACATTGCTCAGGATGTATTGTTTGAATGAAAAAGCACACTAAGAAGATTCCTCTGAACTGTTCTATAGTTTCTCTCCATTAGTTAGTTGATTACAACTTGTTCTGACTTTGCACTTGATGTCTGAAACTCAGTATTCTGAACTAATGAGTACTATTCTGTACACTATAAGTGACTTCATAGCAGAGTGATCAATCCTGTCAGCTATATTGACATTGTGTGTAAGCAAAACTATGCATGGATTTCTGGCAGTTGTATCACTGATAACAGCAAAGATTCCTACAATATGAAATAGAAGGTTAGCCATAGGTGTATCTTTATAGAAATTGCACACACCACCATTCCAAGCCTTTGAATACCAAGAGGGAGCAACAAACTGCACTGCTACTTAGCTGAGTTAGAACTGTGGTTGCATGCCTAATTGGGATGTGCACTTCAATATGTGCATTGGAATTGTTGCTGGTTATTGTGCTGGTGTATGTATTCAACAGTCCTACCAAGAAAGTAGGAGGCTGTGTCTTGCCCATAGCCATATTCATTGTAATGGCCTTGCTGTGGTACTGGCTCTTAGGGTTATAAGTAACAGCCTTATCTGTAGTATACATTTGAAGATATGTTACTTCATATTGGTCTTCCCCATGTGATCCAGGCTCTATGTGACAGCTGGAAACACTGGTGAGATGGCTCACAATGTCCCACAAATACTTCGAGCTGCCCAAGCTGGTGATGCGGTTTGCATCCTCTCTTGGAATTTGAAGCACCTCCTGAACAATATGAGAGTGGGAGGATGTGGACCACTGGAGACATTCCCCTAGCTGGCTGATGAATTCAAGCCCTACATCAATCCACCAGTCCCCTGTCTCCATTGCAGTCCAAGGTATCTTTGCATCATACAGGAATTCCTCTAATGCAAGAGCAGCTGCATCAGAAAACTTGGAATGCTTGATACTGTGCTTCATACCATGGATAGTGTGTACAAAAAAGAAGTTGGCAGCCCAATCCACACCATTGGCCTTCAGACAAGCATGAAGCCTGTCAACAAGACCCTATTCAGAGATACACCACAGAGAAACTGTCTTGGTTTGGTAGGCCATATGTCCTGAGAGCTTCCTTGCATGGAATAGCTCAGATTCATAGGTAGCTGGCCAATCGGAGACATCAGCTGGGGCCAGCTCTTCAATAACTAGACATAGACCAAGTTCATAGAACATGGTTCTCTGTGCTTCACTAAGCTGACAGCCATAGCAACCAATAGTTGCAAGCCTCGGAAAGAATATGTGAATCATATGCCTTTGACCCCAATACCCAAACTTGAAATTCAGAATATGATGAATCAGAATATATGTAGTGTCCTAAAAAGAATTCAGCTACATTCAATAAAATAAAATAGGTTATACTTACATTTTCCCTTGATACTGGATACTTGATGTGGATGCTCATGGAGAGGGACTCTGCAGGGTTCAGAACAGGATAGACTGAGATGGATGACTCAACCACAATATTATCTGTGATACTGATGATGGAATCATAGTCACATCCTACAAGAATAGGATGTTCTGGATGTTCTGGTAGCTGGTTCGTTATGGTATCAATAATGGCTTGGTTCCCATCAATCATATCCTCCCCTGTCAGCATGAATGTGTAGAAGGCAGAGGGGTCAATTTGATCCAGCACCTTTGCATGTTGAATGTACATCTTTAGATCGAATGTCTTCACTGGATAAGTTGAGTATAGTTCTGTTATGTTCTAAGGTGCTTGAGGGTTTATGTTTGAGCCACCAAAGTAGGTGATTTGGATTCACAGAGTATGGTAGAACCAGGATGTATTCAACAGGAACACAAGGATAGTCAACAGTCTTAGACTATGGGTGCTGAGAAGACCTGAGTATGAAAGGATAGGGCAATAAAAAGTGTGATTGCATTGCCTTGATGCTGGAGAAAAATGTCCTAGATGATACTAGCACTCAACCAAAAACACATGCCTGGAGGAGTCTACTCCAAGATATACAGGAATTGTCTGTTGGTAAGTCTTGCTTGTGAAAGCCTGTAGATCAATGTTTCAGCTTGCAAAAACAAATCAGAAGAGACTGACCTGATGGTGATGGTAGTAGTTGAAGAGAAGATGCTGAAAGTCAATGTAATGTACCCAAATAAGTATTTAGCACCAAACAATTATTTAGAGATTAAAGTCGAACACACAATTTCAGCATAAAATATGCTTAGACTTGACAGAAAAGATAGTAGAATTCAGCAAAGAAATTTATAAATGGTATTTGTTGCAACAAAATCAGTAATTGTATTTCAAAATGACTAGTGATTCTCAGTGCAAACTAAGCTGGCTGAAATCAAGAGTGTCTACATCTGGAGTCAGGGTAGTAGGGCAGTAATGGGAGTGGGAAGGAGGTGAGGAAAATGGGCTCAGTAAGGGTGGAGGTGGTGTGTTTTGCAAGGACATTGGGGCATGGCCACCAGGTGTAGAATGAGGTGAGCGGGTTCTTCATCTAGGAGGAAGGAGAGCTGGTAAGGAGTAAGAAACATTTCTCCCATTAGGAGTGGGTGGTGGAGTGCTGGGGAGGAAACTCTTTCTAAGCTTTTCATAGCTGTGCCTACTCCATGTTTGCTACTTGTAGTACATAACAACGCTCTGGCAAAGACCCAGCCATCAATATCATACTGTTAAAAACTATAAATATATTACTCACACAAACAAGCTGACTTCTGAATTGTTTTCGCCTGGAAAAACTCCAACCTTCCTATCTGAAAGGAAGCCAGCACTGGAACCACAAGAAAAGAAGTCAGTCAAGAAATAGCCAGAAGACAACATCCCATGTATTTGGCTCATATTGCCAAGCAATAACATAGAGCTGTTGATGTCACCTTAGAAATGATCTCTGTGCAGCCAAAAACCTAGAGAAATGTCGAGTCTTGAAGGCACTGAACCAAAACTTCAACCTAAGACAAGATTAGTAAATAGTAAAGCTGCAATCCAGAATCAAGGTGGCTCTCACATTTTACTCTGCAGGAGATAGACAAGGGATTATCTTAGTGATAGCAGACAGGTGGGTGAGCAAGGTGACAGGCTAAAACTAATGTTCAAGTCAAGTGGATACCACCTTGCAAAGGTAAAGATGGACTAGTGGACTTGGTGGGAGCTGCAAAGCCTCAATCTTCTATGACATCGGAGCTCAAAGAATAAAACCTGCATCAATGCCTTATTACAAAATCTTAGAATGGAGGAGACCACAACTTACATGTAGCAGAGGGAGTGAAACACCCAAATTAAACTGAGAAAATAAATGCACCCAGAAGGAGGCCATATATGGCACATAATGGCAGAATTGTCAGGGATGATCAAGGCAAGGCAGATGAGGTGGGCTAATTAAAATGAAAGCCCATCATCATTATAAAAATTTAAAGAGGTGTGAATTGAGTGGAATTGTCATAGAAGATCATAGAAGGCAGAAACCCAATAGAAATGAAGAATGATTATTGTGGAGGAGAATAGAAGGGAGTGGGGATAGAGGTAGAAGATCTGGAAGACAGCAATCTGATAGAAGTCAAGGGAAATCATCAAGGGAGTATCATCATAGATGATGAATCTACTATGACTATCATTCCAGATAATAAATTGGAAATGAATTGCATGGTTGGTATGGTGAGATGAAGCAGAATCATCAGGATGGTTGCAGCAAGGTGATAATTGGGTCCATAGAAATAGAAGGAGAAGTGTATCATCATGAACAATGGATCTATTTCAAGGATGTGCATGTGTTGAAGTATCTGCAATTGTCATAGACAATGAGGGTTGAGTTGAAAAGAAAAAGGTGCCACAAAATTAGCATAGTGAAATGGAAGTAAATATAGCTTAATACTTACACATTTTTAGAAAGGACTCTGTGAGCAAATAGGTCCATGCAGAAGGAAGAAAGTGTTGTAGATGATTAACAAAGAAGTTAGCCTGAGAGCATGCCCAAAATACACACCCAGAGTCTACTCCATGGCATGAAGGCATATCGAATATGCTCAGAGGTCAACTCCAAAGCATATTATTCTAGCTAATCTTCAAAATGTCTTGTATTGACTGCAAATCTAGGGCTGAATGATTAGTAAATAGCCTGTCGATGTTGGAAGACATACATACCTGGTAGCAGTTGTGAGGAAAGCACCATGGCTGACTCAGCCAGTAAATTGGTTAATTCTTCACAACTGATTTACTGGCTAAGTCAGCCATGAAGCTTTCCTCACAACTACCACCAGGTAAGTTCATCCACCAATGTCTACAAGTTATTTACTATAATCATTCAGTCCTATAGATTTGCAGTCAATACGAGATGTTTCAAAGATCAGCTAGAATAATATGCTTTGGAGTTGACCTCTGAGCATATTTGACATGCCTTCATGCCATGGAGTAGACTCTGGGCATGTATTTCGGGCATGCTCCCAGACTAACTTCTTCATTAATCATCTATGACACTTCCTTCCTTCTGCATGGACCTGTTTGCTCATGGAGTCCTTTCTACAAATGTGTAAGTATTAAGCTATATTTACTTCCATTTCACTATGCTAATTTTGCAGCACCTTTTTCTTTTCAAGTCAACTCTTATTGTCTATAACAATTGCAGATTAGAATACCATCTTGCTGTGATCTTCTACAATGATTCTGCTTCATTTCACCATCTGAACCATACAATCTATTTGACTTTTCAAGTGGTTCCAATCTTCCCTGCAGAGTTTGAAATTGCTATAGAGGGCTGTCTGCACGCTTTGGAGCCTCTTTTTCCCACAGTCAGCAGGGCTGCTTTGGGGTTCCCTTTTCCCACAGTCCATGGACAGACCACAGGTCCGCTTTAGCATTATTTTTTCCCACAGTCAGTGGGTACACTTTAGGTATGCTTTTCCCACAGTCCATGGGCAGACTACAGGTCCGCTTTAGCATTATTTTTTCCCACAGTCAGTAGGTCTGCTTTTTTCAGGTATTTTTGGGCGCTTTTTTTACTATTAGGTAATCAACTGGATAGGTAGGGTATTACCACACATTTTTGGGCACTTTTTATACTATTAGGTAATCAACTAGATAGATAGGGTATTACCATGCATTTTTTGGGCGCTTTTTTGAATATTAGGTAATCAACTGGTTAGGTAGGGTATTACCACGCATTTTTGGGCGCTTTTGGGCGCTTTTTTAGCCATCAATCCATCAAATGTCAAAGCTGGCACTATTCTAGGTGGTACACCATAAATACCTAAAATTCGGAAAATTCTAAAAAATTTCCCATGGGTGCGCACCACTAATAGAACACACTGTGCGAAGTGGCTGTGCAAAATACTCAAAAATGYGGCCAGAAAGTGCAAAAAACTTGCTGAGATGCAGCACTTTTTCTACATGAAAATACAAAAAAATTCTGAAAAAATTCCCAGGGGTCCGGACCACTCATAGGATCTGGTGTGTGAAGTGGCAGTGCACAACAAGAAAAAACAAGCCCACAAATAGCAAAATACTGTTCCGATGTTTTTTCTCACACTCAGAATAAATTCCAAAAAATCTGAGAAAATTATGGGTGATAGATATCATATGGGTGGTACCATCTACAAATTTTCTAAGCATTTCAATCAGAACTCAGCTCAATTTTCACATATTACTATTTCTTACATATTCTCAAGCACTTCTCACTATATCAGAGTTGCAATTCACCTGCAGAGAAGCAAATCATAGTCAGTTGTAGTCTTCTACTGTGAGATCCTAGCAAGTCATAATCTCTATAGTTAACACCATAGTATCAATCAGTCTAGTGTACACTATATATGTACTACATATGTATATATATACTTAAGTGAGTCTCACTGTATACCCTTCACTGTACATATGACATTATCATTTCATCATTCATCCTCAACCATCTAGTAAGTACATCAGTGAACATGAGAAGTATTACAGTCATCTATATCCTATACATGTATGATACTGAGTCTAAGACAGAGTAACATCTCATGGCAGGATAGTATCTGCACATATGAAAGTACATGTAAGGATGCTAAACACATGAGCTATAGAGTAGCTGATTACTATTCATACTCTATAGTGAAAAAGGCTGTTCTTGTTGGAAACACCCATAGCAGCCTAGATAAGAAGTAGTATCATATATGATATGCTAGTACTAAGACAATGCCAGTACTGTGACTATGTTACCTGACTATTCATATGCAAGCTCTCTTGAAACAGAGTTCAAGTGATATAAGTCTAGTATTCATGCCCATACTATGCTTTGCTAGAATGTGAATGTACTAGCATTCATTGAATGTAATGGTGAGAAGCAAGAATATATGAGAAATAGTAATATGTGAAAATTGAGCTGAGTTCTGATTGAAATGCTTAGAAAATTTGTAGATGGTACCACCCATATGATATCTATCACCCATAATTTTCTCAGATTTTTTGGAATTTATTCTGAGTGTGAGAAAAAACATCGGAACAGTATTTTGCTATTTGTGGGCTTGTTTTTGCTTGTTGTGCACTGCCACTTCACACACCAGATCCTATGAGTGGTCCGGACCCCTGGGAATTTTTTCAGAATTTTTTTGTATTTTCATGTAGAAAAAGTGCTGCATCTCAGCAAGTTTTTTGCACTTTCTGGCCGCATTTTTGAGTATTTTGCACAGCCACTTCGCACAGTGTGTTCTATTAGTGGTGCGCACCTGTGGGAATTTTTTCAGAATTTTCCGAATTTTAGGTATTTATGGTGTACCACCTAGAATAGTGCCAGCTTTGACATTTGATGGATTGATGGCTAAAAAAGCGCAAAAAAAGCGCCCAAAAATGCATGGTAATACCCTACCTATCCAGTTGATTACCTAATAGTATAAAAAGTGCCCAAAAATACATGGTAATACCCTACCTATCCAGTTGATTACCTAATAGTAAAAAAAGCGCCCAAAAATACCTGAAAAAAGCAGACCTACTGACTGTGGGAAAAGCATACCTAAAGTGTATCCACTGACTGTGGGAAAAAAATAATGCTAAAGCGGACCTGTGGTCTGTCCATGGACTGTGGGAAAAGCATGCCTAAAGTGTATCCACTGACTGTGGAAAGAAATAATGCTAAAGTGGACCTGTGGTCTGTCCATGGACTGTGGGAAAAGGGAACCCAAAAGCAGCCCTGCTGACTGTGGGAAAAAGAGGCCCCAAAGCATGCAGACAGCCCTCTATAGCAATTTCAAACTCAGCTACCATGCTGGAGTATGCCTGATTAATAAGCTCTAACCCCTAACCTACATCATCCTACTTTTTTACAATACAGGTTCCAAGTGCCTTCTCTTTTTTTAAAAAAACATTTACCACATCTGGTGGCCACTCCAGAGGAATTGGCTGAGCTTGTCCATCTCTATAATGAATATTTTAGCACCAAAGATGACGATGATGGGGTGGTTATTAGTCAAGAGACCCTGCTGTCCTTTCATCTCAAGGATATAGGCATCAAGGACCTTGGAATGGAGGTTGAGGGAAAGCTTGATCCTGAAACTCTAGCCAATGGCCTTGGATTCATTTGTGATAACTTACCTCACCAGTTTAATACACTCCACTACAGGACAGGATTCAACGCTTGGAAGCATCCTGACCTGTTCAAAACTTCTCCTCCTCCAGACTCTCTGATGAAGATTTTTAAATACATTGACTTTTCTACTTACCTAGTTACTTTTGCATTGTTCTATTCTTGTCAATTCCAATGATTTGTCACTGTCACCACTAGACTTGGAAGGCTATGTATCATAATTTCTTGCAATGAAAAATCAAAGTGAAGTGTTGGTCAGGCCATGCATTTGTAAACATCTAGCCAAGCTATTTAATTATGACTCCAGCTATTCTCTTTAGTTCTTCTCATATTTGAGTATCTCCCTTCATAGCATATAACTCATTAACCTTGGGGTTATGTCACCTTACTCTTTGGCAGAGGCCTACTACTGGCACCACTATGCTGTCCCCAATTAAATGTTGTTATGGGTTGAAGAAACAAAACAGCATGCTCATGAGTTTAGGTGGCTGTTTGGGATTTGCTCTGACTTTGACCCACATGACCTCGATGAGAGAAGTGCAGCTGGTGCTGATATACCTGCCAGCTATAGTGTGCATGGAGACCACAAGCCACAGCTCTGTTTCATGAGTGGCAACAGGCCTGCAGTTGCCACTGAAGCATCACCACAACCTCTTTCTTTCTATGCACCTACACCCACCATTGTCCATGCCAGAGAGGCATCCATATCTACACCACCCTTTGGTGTAGTGTACTCTCCACTGCCTCCACCACCTCCACTTACCCATATACCTGTATACATACAGCAACCTATCACTAGTGGCTTTCAAACCAATCTCTTATACCATCATCTCTCCCACTACTGCCACCACAGTCTTTATAGTTCTCACTCAAGGCCAATTGAGACAGGGTTGTTTGGAGTAAATGAAAGTGCACTGATGTATGGTTTTCTGTCAAAAATCTTGGCTGTCTTATCCTCATATTTTTGTTATCCCTCTTACTTTAGTCTTTATCATGCAAGCCCACTAGCTGTTGCTTCTCCCATGCAGTATGGTACCAGCTCTTACTCTGGAAATCCTCCTGATGCTTATGCTTCCATATGTCAAGGGTACATCCTGTGCCTTGTGGGTGTTTTAGACATCTGTCTTTGATTTGCAGTTATGTAGAAGTTTTCTCCTAGTCCTGTCTACTACTAAAGTATGTTTTAGGAAGATTAGCTCACCTTGATACCTGATGTCCATTGTGAGTGTAGATGCTTTGGTACTGTAACCTTCAAGTTAATGGCTATTAAATCTCTATTAGCTGCTGCCCTCTTATTCTTGGATTTTTTGACAATATGTAAGTCTCAACTCTCAGATACATCAGTATACTTATCAATGTATATACTTAGTACTTCATACATCTATGTGTACTTTATAGTTTTTAATCTGACAGCTGACCTTTGTTATTATTTGTGTGATTTGACAAGGAGATTGATTGCAGCCCAAGTGCTCAAGCCCAGTGAAAATCACGTTGAGGGAGATCGTACTGTATCCAGGCAGATTGGGATGAGGTAATGATAATCATATGAGATTGGGGTGGTCCCAATCCCCAACATATACACTCAAGAGAGTCTCACTATATACCCTTCACTGTGCATATGACATTATCATTTCATCATTCATCCTCAACCATCTAGTAAGTACATCAGTGAACATGAGAAGGACTACAGACATCTATATCCTATACATGTATGATACTGAGTCTAAGACAGAGTAACATCTCATAGCAGGATAGTATCTACACATATGAAAGTACATGTAAGAATGTCAAACACATGAGCTATAGAATAGCTGATTACTCTTCATATTCTATAGTGAAAAAAACTGTTCTTGCTGGAAACACCCATAGCAGCCTAGACCAGGAGTAGTATGATAAACTAGGACTGTGACAATGCTAGTACTGTAACTATACTACATGACTATCTATATGCAAGCTCTGTTGAAATAGAGTTCAAGTTGTATAAGTCTAGCATTCATGCCCATACTATGCCTTGCTGGAATGTGGATGTACTAGGATTCATTGAATGTAGTAGTAAGAAACAAGAATATATAAGAAATAGTAATATGTGAAAATTGAGCTGAGTTCTAATTCAAATGCTTAGAAAATTTGTAGATGATACTACCCATATGGTATCTATCACCATAATTTTCTCAGATTTTTTGGAATTTATTCTGAGTGTGGGAAAAAGCACTGGAGCAGTATTTTGCTATTTGTGGGCTTGTTTTTGCTTGTTTTGCACTGCCACTTCACACACCATATCCTATTAGTGTTACCAGACCCCTGGAAATTTTTTCAGAATTTTTTTATATTTTWSRTATTTATGATGTACCATCCAGAGTAGTGCCAGCTTTGACATTTGATGGATTGATGGCTAAAAAAGCGCCCAAAAATGCGTAGTAATACCCTACCTAACCAGTTGATTATGTAATAACCAAAAAAAGCGCCCAAAAGCACCCAAAAATACCTGAAAAAGCAGACCTACTAACTGTGGGAAAAAGAGGAATCTAAAGCGGACCTGTAGTCTGCCAATGGACTGTGGGAAAAAAGAAATGCTAAAGCGGACCTGTAGTCTACCAATGAACTGTGGGAAAAGCATACCTAAAGTGTATCTACTGACTGTGGGAAAAAATAAAGCTAAAGCGGACCTGTAGTCTGTCAATAGACTGTGGGAAAAGCATGCCTAAAGCAGGCCTGCTGACTGTGGGAAAAAGGGAAACCTAAAGCGGACCTGTGCTACTCCAAAATAATTTTAAACTCAGCCAGATGCTGGAGTTTGGCCACTTTGGTAAGCAGAAACCCGCCAGATCCTCTAAAATAGGCCTGAGGGAAACTATCCTCCCTGAAGCATCCCAATGTAAGGATAACTACCCTATTTGAAGCTTTATTCTAGCAGCTAGGGTTGCTCCTCTACCATCCAGGGCATATCATCATAGGTCTAACCAACATTCTCTTTCATCGAGTGGAAGACTGGCAGTCTGCTCCTCCTCCTACTAGAGATGCCCTTGATGAGTGGACAGAATGGGGATTGACACCTGGCAGGTCAGCCATAGCTTTATTTTTTCCCTATCTAGGCATATGAACAGCTGAAGAACAAGCCAGCCAACTGGGGTGTAGACACCCAGCTGGAGAGAAGCATCAGGAAAATCCCCTTTGCTGTCAAGTCATCTGAGGTCTTACAGACATTCAGGGTTGCCCAAGGTTTGGCCTAAAATTCAAGCCAAACCTGGGTAACCTGGGGTGACCTGGATGACCTGGGTGACCTGGGTGATCTGGGGCTGGTAATGCTACTTATTGGATTAGAACACAAAGAACTTAATAGATTTCATTAGATTGGGCTGCTTATGTAATCATAAAAAACTCGTCCATTAGACTCAGAATGTAATGGTTTGTATTGAAAATGTATACAATGTATACAAGAATCTAATTAGAACACAAAGAAAATGAATAGATTTAGTTGTTTGTATACTTATGACAGAGTTTTAAATAGATTTGAAAAGACTTGTGTAGTTAGTTCTAGTATGGAGCTCAGAATACATTCAAATTGAAGTATGATTCAAGCTAAAGAATGGCCTTTTGGCTCAGTTGGGTTTGTGTCTGCTGTTGAGTACAGATCTTAAAGCTATAAAGAGTCACTGGTTCAATTCCCACTAGTTGCATTTAATAAATAGATTCTATGTATGTTTCACAATTGCTTAAGGTTAAGTAGTAGTTCAATATAGAGATTATGGTTGCATGAGATAACTAAATTCCCATGTCTGCTAGGTTGGAGGCACTTGAGAAGTAAGTGTATAATAATATTGTTTTCCTTATTGTGTAGTCTGGACAAACCTGAGGTGACCTGGGATGACCTTAGAGTGACCTGGAGTGACCTCAGGTGGCCATGGTGACCATCAGAGCAGGATATGAGGGTACAAGACCTGCAGGTACCCCCAGGTGACCCTAAAAAAACCTGCAGGTATTTGTATCCTAAGGATCCAGGTAAAGGATTTTCAAAATTTGCATTACCCTCAGGTACCTTCAGGTACCCCTGTAGTGTGCCAAAAAAGGCAACTGAGAAGCTATTTCAAGAAAATTTCAATCAAATACAAGTACTCAATACAAAATAATGTTATACTATATGATATTTAATTGAATCAATCTGCCTGAGCTAAATAATTAAGTATCTTGGATATGGTAATTAGAGAAATAGTATCACTCAATAGTAGTTATCCTTGGGTATCTCCAGGTACCCCTGGATACCTTGTGGTATTTAGAGGTAAATATTACCTCCAGGTACCTGGAGGTAAGGTAATAAAGGATTCAGGTATCATTTTTGAAATGATAATACCTGCAGGTAAGGATACAGGTGACCCCCAGGGTATACCTGTGTCCTCCTCTGGTGACCATATTTTGACTATAAAACATAGAAGTTCTTGCAGTGACCTGGGTGACCTGGAGAACCTGGAGAGCCATAGATACTGTAGTTGCTCTTTTTAACCTGAAGCAGCCTCTGGTCCAGAGGCCTTTTTCCTGATGAGGGAGGTTCTGCCTCCAAAGTCCAAAAGAGCCAAGACCTCTCACAACAAGTCTGATGCATCCTCCACTTCCAGTACTAGCCAGACTTAGTTCAATTTTAGCACCATACTTCCCTATCCATGTATATATCTCAATAACTAAACTTGGTAGGAAATGTCAGTTCCTAAGATTTCCTATTCCTTTCCCACTTCCAGTGCTAGCCAGTCTTAGCTTACCTTTTGTTCCATTTCAGTATGTTTCTCTGTAAAGCCTTCAAGGCAGATCCAATGGCTCTCTTGCCAAGCTAATCACCTGAGACACGATAACCAGCCAATCAACTCACATAATATGCTAAGTTGCTCACTCAAGGCTACTGATAGCTCAGTCAGAACCAGCAGCTCCAGTGCTATCATTACAAAATGAGCAACTTCCATTGGAAAGGTTGGCTCCAGTGCCTGCCAGCACAAGTTGAGCAACTGAACATCAACCAAACAACTCACATGAGATGTTCAGTTGCTCTCCCTGTGCTGTATTCATTTGATTTCAGTTGGAAAGATTGGGTCCAGTGCAATGCTAACCCTTGGGCCACATTAATTAGCGACCAAACAAGTCACATGAGATGTTCAGTTGCTCAATTTCTTAGGATGTGCCCAGATCCAATATTTCCAATTGATTGGAAGCTTTGAATTGAACTTGATAGATTTTGAAGTGCGTTGAGGAGATAGGTTATAATTATATAATATAAATTTATGACATTTAATAGGATGTGTCTTACTAGGTTACTACTTTGCCAGATAGGGATTCCAAACAAGTCACGTGCTCAACCAAACAGATCTGAACATAACCTTATGTGGACTGCTCAAGACCACTGCTGTGTTCAATCTTCCCATGCTTTCTCTCTTGCTTTCAAACCACCACCATCTGCTTATTGTCCTTCAAATAGCTTTTGAAAGTAGGTCTTTTGATCTTTGGTGCACATCTGTATATTGATGAATGTCTCAGAACATCGATTATGTCTTTCCCTGTAATTCCTGCTGGTATCTTTGAAGTATGCAGGCATACTTGCCCACATAAAGCTGTGACTGGGAAGGTGCTCATCAAGGCTCTGTAGTACAGTCAGACTGGTGGAAGCATAAGGCTCCAAGATCATGTGGTAAAGGGTCTGCACTCCTACTGCAATGCTGCATGCCCGGAGTACAATGCTGAAGACAGGAGTTGTGGAGGTAAGAGTCAAAGCACTACTCAGTATAAGCACTGGGTGGTGTTATTTCAGTACTTCTTGCCACATTTTAAGGCTTACAAATGTCGAGAGAAGAATGTGAGGGGGAAAGCTTGGTATGTGTCAGCTCTCTGGGGAGTCCCTGCATTGCAGCCCTTCATTGACGCAATTATCGCTGGAACTATTGAGCCACTGCCTTTTTTGATGTTTGTTGATGATTCAATAGGTCAGGGTAGGAGTGACTGGGCAGAGGCTCAGTGGAAGAAGCAGTGGCCTGATATCAACAGCCCTAACCATGCTACACTCCCATTTGACTTGGACACTGTGAGTGCAGGTAGGTCTGCCATGGTAGGTTTTCCTGACCCTGTCCAGGGCATCATCCCTTCCCAACCACAGTCCCTACCATTGTCCATTCCTAGTCTGAGTTCACTGTCATTGCTGTTTTCAATGCTGGGGAGACTTGGCCATGCTGTTCCAGCTGCAGGTTGTGGTGCTCTCTCCCTCCTAGTTCTGTCATCTTCTAGAGCAGGGGTTTCCTCTATGCCTTTTACTCATGCTCCCTTCTTGTCTGGTGCTCCATTCTTGTCTGGTGCTCCCTTCTCATCTGGTGTGGGGAGTGGTCACTGTGAATGTCCTGAGGAGGTTGATTAAGGTGATCATAGAGATCACTGTGAAGGTCATGATGCTGGGGAACACCATGACAGTGAGGAATGTCATGATTGTCATGATTGTCCTAATTGTGATGAGCATAGTCATTGACACAGATCTTCTTCACAACACAGATCCACCTTGGTGTCCAGACCAGGTCCTTCTATGGCTTCCTCATCCTATGGTCTGGCATAGCCTCCCAGTATCCCTTTGCCATTGTCCTCCACTTTCCAAGTAGGAACTTCAGGTTTTTCATTGACAGCTTTCACTCACTTCCCCTCATCTCATGACCATACAGATACCTGTGATCATCATAAGCAACATCATGAGTGACACAGAGCTTCCTTGGTCTCTAGAGGAGATCCTGTGGCCTCTTCTTCATGACACAGGTTGACCTCTGACTCCAGAGTGGATCCTGCAGCTGCATCCTCATGGCATGGTCTAGAGTCTGCTCCCAGCATGCAGTCACTGTCTTCATCATGGCATGGTCTGGAGTCAGCACCCAGCATGCAGGCAGCAGCATCCTCCTCTACCACTTATTGCCAAAGGACTTCATCATTTTTGTCCATGTTAAACCACCCCTCAGGTTTCATTCCTTCTTCATCTCTCACACCTTCAACTTCTGCTTTTTACACCTCCCCTGCTATTCCATCTCAATCTCCTACAGCAATGGGTCCATATGCATTGTCATCTTCTGCCTTTGGATTGGGTGCACCTCCACAGTCAATGGGGCCTCCATCTTGACCTCCATCAGTGATGGGTCCATATGCAATGTCTTCCAGGGGACCCTTGGTGAATTATGAGAGCATTCCAAGCTCACCTGTGACTCCTCTCTCTCCGATGCAAAACATTCCTCCATCTTCACCTCTGTTGCCCCAGTCTAGTGGCCCTTTATTTTATTCAGCTCCTCCCCCACCTATTGCTCCTTCTACTTCAACCTTTGCTCACCAACATCAGTCATCAAGTAACATTCAGAATAATCTGTACAGCAGGTTTGCTGGCATAACTTTGGAGTGTTCAGAGCCAGAGGAGGATGAGAGATGGATGGCAGCAAACACCTTTTTTGCTGCCCCTCATACACTGTTTGTGCCAAAGCAGGTTCTTTGGGTCCTAGACTCCAGCAACCATGCACCTTCTTCTGTGATGTTGAGTCATGAGAAGGCAGACAAGTGGGCTGGTAATAAGTTCTACTGGCATCAGCTGCAGGTAATATCAGGGCCCTGGCTTCAATGTTTCAACTCTAGTCATGCACTTTCAAACTACTGTTCAATAAGGGTCTGTAGTGACAGAAAAGTAGATGTTATTGAATGGGAGTGGGTGAGTTTCAATTTATTTCTCTTGTACTTCATGTCTTTTCTATGTTACTGATAGGTGAGTGATATATATATTTTCTAGCTTGAAGTAGTGCAGGTGATGATTGACCAAGGGTGCAAAGTGGAGTTTGTGGAGGAGAAGGAGTATCAAAACATAGTGAAGGTGTTGGGATCATCTGGTATTGTGAGTCCTATGCTACAGAAGGACACAATTTTCTACTATGATCCAATTTTCTGCAATGTGTCCTACTTGGTGTGAGTTTCTTCTTTACTTGTTTGTGCTGACACTGATATATTTCCCTGATTTAATTAAGGACAAGTGCTAGTTTCAGAGCTGGGTCAGTGGCACTGTTGAGGGCAGGTGTGGTGATCTGGCCTTCACCTTGGTTGAATTCTTTGTCTGTGTATAAGCTGTCTATATAAGTGCTTTTGAACAGGACAGTTCAGAAGGCTGGGGATTACACATTGATGAGACAGAGGATAGACACCTTGGACAGAGCAAGATGATTCGTGCAGTCTGGTAAGTGGGTTGTGAAGAAGGAGATGGGTGCTGAAGGTAAGGCAGTGTTCTTTAAGGCAGGGACTCAGGAGGGACAGAAGTACTTGGAGAAGTTGAAGAAGGTATGGGTGAACAATGAGAAGACATGAAAGGACCTGAACAATCGACCCTCTTGGTATGTTGAGCCATTCAATGAGGACTTGCAGAACAAGGGCAAGGCTAGATGCATCTTTGTATGGGGCAAGTTGGTCTTAATAGTGCACACTGTCTCTACACCACATAATTGGCTGGAGTGAAATGAGGATGATGACTGGGATAACACCATTCTGTCTTTCTGGTTGTCAGAGTTCAAGCATGAGAAGTTGGAGTGAATCAAGTAAGTGTTGTGTTCTTTTTGATGCATGACCAAGAGCTGAGGTCATTGTATCATAGGCATGGTCCCATAGACAACAGAGATAAATCCTACACCAACAATCAGCGAGCATGGTATAGGGACAACAGCAGCATGTCTCTGGCTGGTACTCTGGAGCTGAGGACATTCACGAAGGAGGTGTATGACCAGCTTGCAAATGTCAAGTGTTGGGCCACTCAACAACAGCATAGTAGTGCAGTGCCAGAAAACTTGCTTGGTGCATGTGTGAGCCACAAAGTTTTTTGTAGGTTGGATATTGGGATTGCATGGGTGAATAGTGAAAACAGGTACTGCTATGTCCTGAATGAAGTCCAGCACAGGATGTGTGGTTGGTTCAGAGCAGATCCTGCTTTGGGTGCTGTAATAGCTAATGCTTTTGTAGAGGGCTTGAAATTGGGTAGCTTGGAGGGTTTAAGAAGAGTACATGTAGTGTAATTGTAGATACTGGAGACAGACATTGATATTTAGTTTTTTTTCTTGACTTGATTTTTGTATCAGGTTGTAGTATATTGAACAAGGATTAGTGTGAGGTTGTTTGAGGACCCTATGGATCCACCACATATGGACCCTAAGGATCTGACATCTGTGTACTCTATGGACCTGCCATCTAGGGACCCTATGGATCTACCATAGAGTGATCAATCCTTAGACCTTACAATATTTTCAGTGACTCTACATGGCAGGCCCACCATTTCCAATAGTGAGTGAGCTTTGAGAAAGTTTGGCCTTTACAATTGTTCAATTGTATCAAAACCAGTTTGCATCATTAGGATGTTCAGCACCTCAACACAGTGGGGCCAACATTCCCAACTAAATTGTATTGGAAACATGTCAAGTACTTTCAAAAATGGTCAATTGCATTCAAAAGTTCTTAAGTTGTATTCAAAAGTATTCAAGTGGTATTGAGTGTCCTTCAGATGTATTCAAAAGGCTTCAATTCCATTCAAAACCCTTTAGTTGTATTCAGAGTACTTAAGTACTATTCAAAGTTCTTCAAAAAGTCTTCAGTTGTATTCACAAAACTGAGCACTGTGTTTTGTGGATGTAGTGAGGTTGTATTCAAAATCCTTTAGTTGGATTCAGTGTTTAGGTGTGTTCAGTTGTGAATCTTGAGTAAAGTTTGCCATGTTGAGCATTGTATGTAGGTCCCAMACACMCTGGAGAGYYTGGGCAACTGGTTGAGTACTCCTCAATGTRGCTGCCTTGTCATGGATGGCAAGTTYRGTTGTGTTCWGTTGTGTTCAGTTGTGTTCAGTTGTGCATCTTGAGTAAAGTTTGGCATTGTTGAACATTGCCCACACACTCTAGAGAGTCTGTAGAAGTGGTAGTTACTGCACTGCTCAACTGTGGGAATGATTATGTAAGCACTTTGATCACTGTTTGAATCAATGATTGTGAGTGCAAATCCTAATTATATCTGACAAGAGTGGTACCAATGGAAAGCCCTCAACACCCTCTACATGATGGTACCACTTACAGACAAGGTTTGGTGTCACTACTTTACTACATGTTTGTGAATCAGGTAAATACATTGACCTCTCTCCCTGTCAAGACTTGCCATCTTATCAGTGACTTTGCCAACCCAGAAGCTCAATCATGCCTTTCTCAAACTTGCAGGCAATTTTATATGATATTTTGTCCTCAGCTCTATAGGACAATTGTCAACCAGCAAGTAATCTCAACACTTTCTATTAAATCACAAGATCAAGGCATCATTCTCCCTTATCCAGCCTCCTTTGTAAGGGAGCTGTATGTGTTGGACTGTTCAGACATAGGACTTTCAGTATGGTGTACAAAGGAATTGAATGGAGCATTGCAGAATCTTGTCAAACAAGCAGCAAATGAGCTGAAGTTGAGGGTTTTGGATATCACTTGTTATTTTTTTTCCCTTGATCAAAATTTCCAGAAGGTTGATGTACAGCAATTTCAACATCTATCACATTTAGCTATAAGATGTGAATTCCTAGACAAATGCTTCAATGAAGACTTTGAGATACTAGTAAGTACTTATCCAAATTTTTGTTTTGTACTTTATTGGGCCACATCTTCACAAACAGAAACACCTGCTCAGCTCAAGCTTGACAAACTTGATGCTTGATTGTGGTAATACTAGTGTATTCTCTTTATATTCTCCAAGTGACTCATCTCATATTATTTTAGGCCCAGTAGATTCAAAACAGATTTCAAACATCCTGAAATACATTGCAGACTCATGCCCTAACCTCACTGATCTCTGGCTCAACCTGCCACAAGATGTGAAAGGAAATGATCCTCCAAATCAGACACTCCAAACCATAAAATTCCCACTACTCAACACTCTTGCTATCAGCTTCAATGTTCATAAGGATACAGAGAGTGGTATACACACAACTAATGTACAACATAATCCCCTTGACTACCTCTCCTTCATCACAAATCATCCACAACTTGTCAACCTTTGGTATTACTGTGCTCAAAGGATCTCTGTAGGTGTCCTTCCCAACCTATCTTCCTTTGGTGGACATTCTGAAAGTTGCACTATTGTGTACAATGCCAGGATGCCCATATCTCAACTTGGTATCCACCTTCCATTGAGGAATTCAAGATTGAGAATCATACATTGTTGGTGGATGCATTGTCAAAATGCAATACAATTCAAACCCTAAATTTGGTCAACTATGATGGGCAGTGGTCAGACCAGCCAAATATCTTACCAACAGATTTACCTGGTATATAGGTGAACATGTTCAAAGCCTTTGCAGGAGCTTGTCCACAGCTGGTGCATATTGATTTTGAGATCAGATGGGAAACACCCCTGGTATGTTCTATTCTAATCAGCTTCCTTTTGATCATGTTCATAACATGTATCTGATATAGAGAGACATATACTCTGCTGTCTGCAAGAAACTAAAGAAACTTGAATGTCTGATGATCTTCCTTCACAGAGAGGATCTTCCACACAGATGCAATAACAAGCATAGGTGCAGATTTTGGAGAAACTACACTTGTATCCAATACAAGCTGCTAGAGGGCTTTGGGAAAGAGGTGGCTGAGCATGCAATAAACCCACAGGGTAGCCTCCACAATGTGACAGTAAGCCTTACATGTTGGAGTCATAATCAAGATTTCAACCCATCTTATATATGTTGGATGGAGAAATTTATTTTCTCAATTATGCTCAACAGGAAACTCATGAAGGGGAGAGAGTTTCCTGGAGAAGTAGAATGGGTTCCTGATTTGATTTGAAAGTCCCATCTTGGTCAACTGCAAGCTTTTGAATTTGTCTTTGTACATATTCTTTCTATGTGACATATCTGCCTAAAACATTTGGGTGTGCAGAAGTTGCAGATGAATTGATATCACAGAATCTAGTGTACAGAATAAAAGATTGTTCAGATTACATTCTACCTAACACAMCTGCTATTGTACRATCATTTTACTGCATGGAATTTYRGTCATGCTATGGAAGCAGACAGCATTTGAGTTTTGGGCTGTTGTATGTTGTTCTAAACAAACAAGCACAAACATCAAATATTGAATAACCATATCAGTTGAACATCATCTTCACTGTTTCACATTCCAGATCCTTCAGTGCAGATGATAGCAGGGTGCCATTGTGTGTCATTCTAAACAAACAGGCACAAACATCTTCTATCATATACTATCTTTTCTATGTCAGCATAAGTATATGATAGAGGATTTTTTGTTTTGTGCTTGTTTTAAATGACACACAACAGCACCCAGCTATCATCTGCACTGAGTGTTCTGGACAATTATCACACAAAAATAGTTATAACAGCTCCACTATGATCTTTATACAGCAATATAGGCCAAAGCATTGACGGAAACAGCAAGAACTATTGTATTGTCCACTTTTGTACATCAAAATATATGGTATGCATACAAAATTAAATAGAAGAATGACAGGCAGAGCACTCAAAATGGCAAGGACACTTGCAGCTAAGATGGATGACCATCTTTTGAGCAAAGACAGTGCGCTGCTGCTGCCCCTGCTCATTTTGAGGCCATTCTGAGGAAACCAGATGATTCCATCTCTCAGGAGTCATGTTCTCCCATCCCACTGGCAATACCACCTCTTCTTGGTCCTTCAGAACTTGACAAAGCTTGTAGAACCTGTATGTTCTGATGATGAGGAAATGACAATGCTCTCTTGAGATCTTTTCTGGATCATCCCCAACAGAAATCCATGCTCCTTGCTCCTCCTGCCCATAGCCTCTCTGAATCAGGAGAGCTAGGAAGTGATCAAGGTCAGTGTGTGGAGGGTCTGGTTGGCACTGGTTCCTTTTCCAAGTCCAACACACATATGTGATGATATCATTGCTTGCATATCAGACAAAGCAGCTGCTTGTCAGTCCATGGGTTGTATGGCCCTCAACAATAACAGCTAGCAAACTCATCCTGCCTGTCTGGATCCTTGTAGTGCTGGAGATAAGGGTCAAAATATGAATGATTGCACAGAAATGAGAACAAAACCACATTACCACTAGTTGTTCTCCAGTGTCTGCACTGAGGTTCATGGTGAAGTGATAGAACCATTGGGAATGGGTTTGCCATTCTGCATCCAGATCAGATGCATTGTATGCCCTTACAGAACAAGTGTCTTTTTCCAATTGTCAGGTATCAAGATCAGTGTTATGGATGCAATGCACTTACTGACAATCACCTTTGCAGAAATAATACTCAAATTGTCCATGAGGACAAGCTCCATTGGCACAATTGAGTCACCCAAGCATCCAATATCCCTGATTAAAAAAAAAGGTCAATGAAGAACAGCACTATGTATGTGTGTTATGAGTGTGTGTATTAACCATTGTAGTATATACTTCAAAGAGTGGGCTGTTTGGCAGTATGTAAAACCCTCATTCATCCAGCCTCAGTCATCCTTATCATCACAATCATCATAAGCAAAGTCATCAGCAGTCATGAAAGAAGTGAATGAGGGGGTGGTGGTGTTGATATGATACAGAAAAACATCGTCATCCAGAAGCTCAGCAAATCCAACCATCAGCAAGATGCAGCAGAACAAAAGCAAAAGAGAAGAAACAGGACAAAGAGAATGAGGAGCAGGAGGACCAGGGAGAGCAAGTGCTACTCTCAGTCAAAACCTCTCCAAGACCTTATGAGCAGACTGCAGCAGCTCAGAGCCCTGCAAGCTCATGTTAGAGAAGAAGAAGGTAGAGAAGAGAGTTACTCACCAGCAGAGCCTTGTGCTCATCAGAGAGCTCAGAGAGCTCTCTTTCTACCCTCTGCCTTGCCAAAGAACACTCCTAAAGAAAGCCCTCTCAGAGTCAGACTCAAAGTATATAGAGAAAAAAACACAGAGAAAGAGAGAGAAAGAAGCCACTACTCACATAGTCTACTTGAACCAGAGTATTCCTGAACCTCATGTGGTCATCATCTATGACTCTCCTCTGCCCCTGCATCACACAGTCAGCTCAAAGGATTGAAAGACAGAGCAACAAGAGGAAAAAAAGGAACAGCAGAAACAACAAGAGATAAAATGTAGCATACACCTCCAGCTCTTCCTCTCTTTCAGACACCTCCTCAGCAGACAAACTCTGTTTAAGATACCATCAGTGAGTGCTGAGACATGCAGACAAAGATGCAGCAGAGAGATACTCACCCAGTACCACTGATACCATTGCTTGTGCTGCTACATGAAAGCCATTCAACTCAGCTTCATAGGAAACAGCTAGAAGGGAAAAAAGATGACTCACTCCATCCTGAAACCAATAAAAGAAATCCCTTTGAGACTCCAGAACATTCTGTATTGATTTGTCATGGGAGAGGGGGGGGGGTGCCTCAAGTTTTGAAATTTGATGGGTGATTATGTGGCCACTTTTATAACATTTTTGACTGTGGGAAAAGATGTCAATTAGATTTTGTTTCTCAAAATGGGAAACTGCATTGTGCTAGTGGGATGCATGTACTACCTCTGTCAAATAGGCTCAGAAACAGTGGAATATAAAGTCAGCATAAATTCAACAGGATACCCATAATACATTCAACAGAAGTATATTGATCATGCCTTTCAAACAACTTTTGGCCTTCTCTAAGCTCACAAAGGCCACAATTGATTCCAAACCTACTAAGGAACAAGAGCTGAAGCCAAGTCCTACCAAGCCTGAGGTACCAGAGTACCTTGATTTGAAGGCTAATGAGGATGTTAGGATCACCTACATTTATGTGTGGGTCCAACACAGCAACCCTCCCCACTGGTAAGTGATTCAAATCTGCATTGAGTGGGCTGAAAGATGAAACTGTTAAACAGAGGCATGACATTAGCAGAAGTTGACAGGAAAATGGTCAACCAGCAGATATTGCTGGACTTCAAAAAACATGAGGTGGAGGGAAAGTATATGTATGGAATTGTGTAAGTCACTACCCACTCAATGAAATCAGCTCACTAACTTTGGCAACAGAGCTGCACAACTTAGAGCAAAAGACAGAGAGGTTCCAGTCATTACTTTGACATCAAAGAGGGATGACAACCATTCATGGGAGGTGACAACAACCCTAGAGGAAGCAAGGAAAATAATATCAAAGGAAAAACTGGATCAGGCTGTTGGCAGTGAAGAAGGCTGTGGGTATCAGTCATGGACTCATCTGGTGCTGGAAGCCCTGGTGAAGAAGAAAGTGATCAGGTTAAGGGACTCAGAGAGTATTCTGGGTGTCATGGAGAAGCTGGCAAAGAGCTATCTTGAAAATAAGTCTTTACTTACACTCTACTCTGCAGAAGTGGCCACCAATTTTGAGACCACCACATCTGGGCTGGACAGAGCTCTCATACTCTGGCAGAGATGTTGAGCAATTTCCTTACTATACCATTGGGTCAGACAGAAAGCCTTGGGAAAGAGATGCAGAGGTATTGTTATTTATGCTGGATTATGTAATCTGAACACATCAGTTGTGCACATGGACCAAGACAAGTAGTCTGCATATATGGAACTCTGTAATGAGTTATGTGCAGACTACTATCTTGGTTCATGCACAACCTATGTGTTCAGATTACATAATCCAACACACTATGTTGAACCTATGGGCAGGCAGGTAGCTCAGTGGCTACTTTCACAAGGAGCTGAATGTCATAGCTAGCTTCCTCCCAATCTGCTTGAAAGAGAAGATGCTTGCTGTAAAGGTTGAAGAGAAATCTCAGTTCCATCTCAAGGGCTAGAAGTGGCACACATCCAGACCATATTCTGTCTTATATAGTTCCTGGTCAAAGAAGGATGTGGATGCTTCAGAGAAGAAGTATGTGTCTCTCTCTCTAGAGAAGAAAACACTGAAAGTAGCAGATCAGTATTTTCAGTGACTTGGGTACAGGGGTCAATTCAATTGGAAAGCAGAAGTAAATAATGCAAATGCTCTAGTCATCAGGCATGCCCCTCACACAACTTTTGACCTGCCCTAAGCTAACCAAAGCAACAATTGATTCCAACACAGCTTTGCCAAAAGATTGGTGGGTCGAATACAGCTTGATGAGCTGCTATCATGATTGGGAGTGGAGGGTGATTGCAGGTATGGTCTGTGGTTATGACCCATGGATGATGCAGTGGTGGAGAAAGGTTAGGGCAGACAAAACAAATAGTTTGAGCTTCAACCTTGTAGAACAGTAGGGTAGATACAATCAAGTTTTGCTTTTAAATATGAATTGGACTTGGGTCATGTTATAACCAGGCAGTGGGCAGACATTGGGGCCTCAGGAAATTCAAGGACATCGGCACAGCTGACACTGGGACTCCTGAAAGTAGGCCCAACTCCCTACCTCCTATTCAAGATAGTTTCAGAAACTAAACACCCTTGACCCTTTTTTGAGTTGCATTCAATGGTCAGTTCTGACTCTTGTCAAAGGCTTCTTTATAGATATGGACAATAAGGTGCACTGAACTGTAGTGATAGTGTTCATGATTTCCAGTGCAGAAAATTGCTTGCATATTTTGTGGTGGGATAGTAGCAGATTTAACTTCAATTCTATATAGACATGATACTGATTGGAGGTCTGACATCAGGGCCCAGGAAATCCAACGACATCAGCACAGCCAACACCAAGAATCCCAAAAATACAATGTGTGACAGTCCAGTGTCAGATGACCCAACATAGGCAAGTGGATATGATATGATGACAAGGATTGAACCATTGATGAGACTACTACTACAATTGCATGAGCATTTCAAGTGCTGTGAGATATCAGATAGATGTATCAGTTATATTATGTTGGGGTGGTAGGAACTGCTTCACCTATGATATACTTTCCACAGACCCTCTGCAAGAATGGTTGCATCAGAATGCTGTTGTAGGGTATTGGGCAGACAAACTGTCTGTGATATCCATCAGTCTGTACCCTTGTGGCAGGGTCACCAGGCTAGCCTGTAACATTGCAGCCAAGAGGGAGATCACCCAGCTTCTGCATCCACCACCCTTCTTCATTACCAACTACTCTGTCAAGTCCTTGATTGTGGATGAGTGAAAGCACTGTGTATACAGTGGTGGTAGTCAGAAACTCATGGTTGATGTCTCTTCCTGACCTAGAACTGAATATTGAGGAGGTTGGGAGGATTGCTGGAAGATCTTTTCCCCTGAGTAGTTTACTGCTCTGATTTTTTGATGGACTTACCAGTGTGAGATGATTTCAGCTTGAATCCATAAGATCTTGTTTACAGCATAATCTGAATACTTGAAACACCCATCTTGTCTCCTTTGTCAGGTAATCAGGTTTAAGAAGGGCTGTCTGAGTGGGTTTTAATTGCTTTTTGTAGGAGGCAGATCCAGAGATTTGAGGCAATTTCACACAACAAATGTACTGCATGATGGGTGTTTACAACCAGACTGCGAGAGATTGCTCTTATAAAGTTAGGAAGCATAGATGCTGTTTCAGATGGAACAAGTTTTTTTTCGGGTATAGATTGAGAGGAAATTGGGCCTAGTTGGGCAATTTGTTGGAAAGGCATTGTGGATAGTTTGGGGGTGGGTTGTTTGTAGAGATGCTGGTTATAGAAGAGCACTGAGCCTTTTCAAGGGCATGCAAGTCAGATTTTGCTTTGCCACCAACATCACTGCATAAAGCTTATTTGAAGCCCACTGCCCTATATGTGACCTTTAGCCTGCTTGGTGGCAAGGCAGCATCTTTGGCACTGCTGTCTGTTTGGGGGTATTGAACCTTATTTGACAAGCTTTCCCACACCCCAAAGTTATAAAGACAGATCATYRAAAGGTGAGGCTAAGGTGCACCAGACCCATGCCAGGCCAATATGAGCACAGCATCTCATTCAAAGAACAATCCAAGTTCTATTTCTATGTCTGTGCTGGCCTAATATTGGACTGCATGYTCTGGTTCAATTCCTTCTTTGTAACACATAGGAGATTGCCAGAAAGGAAGGCAAGTGGAGACATTCACAAAAGGAAGATACAAGTGGCTAATTTGGCTTTTCTTAGCTGACAATCGATAACCACACTAGACGACTTACTCACTGGATCAGTAGCACTGTCATCTGATTGATCCCATGGAGCCATGCCATTGTTTAGATTGTACACTGCTTCCCAAAGCCACAGAAGCATCTATGGGTAAACAGCTAGTCCTGGTGGGCAAATTGAGTAGATCTTTGATAAAACTATTGTCCATAGGACATACCAGTCTGACTGATTTGGTATTTCAGGGATTGAAGATTGATGAGAATGCAAAGGCTTTTAGTGTTAGAACTAAATGTAGGGACATATAGGGGTGATACTGCAGCTGTGGTGGTGGTGATACAAAAGTGATCTGGTAGCTTGAAGACAACATTGTAGAATTAAATAATATCAAGAGGCATGGATAGCTGTAGGATTCCTGTGGCTGTCTAGACAGACCCATACATTGAAAGTACTGTCAAGTGGAAATGCTATTAAGCACTGTATAGGTCTGTGTAGCACCTCCAATCAAAATATCTGTTTTGCTAATGCTGCACAGCAGTACTTTCAGATCTAGGCCCTTATGCACTAATTTATATACATGATTCTAGTTATGATAACTACTTTTGCTTTCCCCTCAGCTTATCTTACCTTAGAGTGCAAGTTCTGTGCAATGTACTGGTAAGCTGAACTTTAAAGCTAAGAAGAGTTTCAATGGCAGCATGTGATTACCAAAACCTGTTGACATTTATTCATCTGCTCCAATAACATCAAATCTTATCCAGACCATTACTTGTGTGATCCCAGCAGAAGTTGCAGAGCTGCTGGTGATCATGCTTCACATGATCTGTCCATTGGATCTACTTGTGTATGTTGAGTCAGAAGTTCTGACTTCTGTACTCTGGTCTCTGCAATTGAATTGGAAGGTCTGTCTAGTCTCTGCACTTCCACTGCAAGTTCCCTTCTCCAAGGTCCTATCTATTGGCTTTTTTACTGTCTTTTCATCTGTAGATACCATTCTCTGAAAACCTTGCTCACATATGGTTTTCAACCTCATGCAATCCAACAGTTGAGTGTATTTGGGACTCCAGCTATTAAGACCTGCAAATGTATAAATGAACAGCTTGAACACCTCTGATTTTCTGCCTATTGTTAAACAGCACATCTTCCTCTTCTCTAGAAGGTTAATGCAGAAGGAAAATAAATGCAGAAGGGAAATGCCAGGCTTGAAAAGGGGGAAGTAATGTTAGGAATTGACTATTTGCTACAAGGGAAAAGACTCTCCAATATTCAGTTCTAGGTCAAAAAGAGACATCCACTATGAGTTTTCCACCATCTCCAGTGTACACACAGTGCTTGGTCTCATCCATGGCCAAGGGCTTGGCAGAGTAGTTGGCATGACAAAGGGTACAGATGCAGAAGTTGGGCAATCTCCCTCTTGGATGCAATGCTACAGGCAGGAATGGTGACCCTACCACAAAGGATATCAACTGATGGACATTGCAGACAGTTTATCTGCCAGATACATACACAAGCATCCTGATGCAAGCATTTCTGCAGAGGGTCTATAGAAAGTATATCATAGGTAAAGCAGTTCCTACCACCTCAACATAACATAACTGATACATCTATCTGTTCTCTCACAGCACTTAAGAAAGTTTTACACATGGTCAGATACTATACTATACAGAAAGCAATTGTAGTAGTAATTATCTATCAATTCTTGTCATCCTATCCAATCCAGTTGCTTGTTTCAGGTCATCTGACTTTTGAACCAGTATCAGGTATGCTGTTATCCTCAGATTTCCTGGGGCCCCAATGTTGGCCCTCCAATTTGGTCATCCCACAACTGATTTTGGTGCACCTGTGCCTTGCCTTTTGATGACCTGCCTTTATAACCTTTATAACCTTGGGGTGTGGAAAACCTTGTCAAATAAGGTTCAATACCTCCAAATGAAAGGCAGTGCCAAATCACATTGGGGATGCTGCCTTGCCACCAGAGAAGCTAAAGGTCATGTATATAGCAACAGACTTCAAATAACCCTCAGACAGTGTTGTTGCCAGCAAAGTGCAATCTTACTTGTAAGGGTTAATTGCATTCAAATGATTTGGATATTGCAAAGATGTTTCAGGACACTCACCCTAGAACACCACTGTTACTAGAGTCAGCTCAACCTTCTAGTTCATTTAATCACTGGATAGTTTCAGAGTTAGATGTTCTTAACTCCTCCATGGTGCATAAATTTACTGCTTGATGGCAAAAAGTTCTTGGCAAAATATGTGAAGTATTTTTCCTTATGGCTCCATTGTTGAGAAGCCAAAAGTCTATGCAGAGCTCAATATTGCAAGCAGAAGGGTTCTTATATAGGATCCAAAAACAAGACATGTAGACCAGATTGATCCAGCACAGAACAGAAGCTTGTCATTGCTCTACTGTTGTGTCCTTCATTGTCTCATTGTAAATTACTCTATTATTCTGTCTTGTAAATATAGGTTGATCTGTAAATTGATCTGGTTCCTAACATAATAACCAAGCCACCATCATTGTTTGTTCATGATCCAGAGCATGAAGTCCAACAGCAGACCAGCAAGGATGGAGAAATAGAATTTGCAGTGTTCTTTTAATGAGATGCTGTGATTGTATTGACTCAGCATGATTCTGGTGCACCTGCCTTTATAACKTTGGGGTGTGGGAAAGCTTGTCAAATAAGGTTCAATACCTCCAAATGGAAGGCAGTACCAAATAGCATCAGAGACACTGCCTTGCCACCAGAGAGGCTGAAGGTCACATATATGGCAGTGGACCTTCAAATAACCTTTAGACAGTGTTGTTGCCAGCAATGTGCAATGTAGCCAGCCTTGTATGGCAGAGAAAAGGCCTTGAAAAAGGCTTGAAGCCATGCACATACAAAGCACCCATCTACATCCTCCTTCATCCACACCATCTCTGCAACCCCTAATAATGTCCTTTGAAAAGATCCAGCAATTAGATGCAATCACTGATTGAATGCTACCCAACAGTGAAGTTGTTCCATTCCACACACCAGCTGTCCTTCTCTACTTTATCAAACAGACCCCCTACAGTCTGACAGTACAACCTGAACAGTACCCCATCAATCAAATCTACTACTGGGTACAGCATTTCAAAATCCTCCACTGGTACATCACTGAAACGCCCAGCTCATGAAATCACTCAATATTGGTGCAACAGAGGCTTCACTCTAGTCTACATGTCTGATTGTGACTGCCCTATTCTCTGCATGACCCTTAACCCAGATGTCAGTCATGGACCTATCTTGTACTCAGCATATTGATAGCCAATGGAGTAGTGTGGGTGCAACAAGGAGAGACAACTCTGACAATAATGAACCAACTTGCTCAGCAGTATCTCCTCTAGAAGCAGTGATGCCTACAGAGGGCCTGTGGTGGTCTTGTAGTACATAGCATCCCCAAGTATATGTTATGATGTAAATAGGTTTTATAAGAAGTTTTTATTATTGTTCTAGCTTCACTCTAGTATTCATGACCAAACAGAACCATGCTGGCTTCCACATGTTCCTCAATTTAATCAAAAATGATTATGGAGAGGAGCTTGCTACCAATGAAAGATACAAGTATCAAATTTCATAAGTTTCTATCTTACAAAAATATCTTGCCATATCTAATTCCAAGTCTTTATACAGTTCAGTACAATTGCCAAGTGTCAATGTCAGGGTGAGGGACATCCATGCCCTAATTCTAGAAAGATGGCTGCACCAGGTGGTTGGCAATGCCAATGGTAGCAGATGCCAAAGTCTATTGATGCTGCTTCTTCAGGCAATGATAGAGAAAGGGTATGTGGACTCAGAAGGACAGACAGCCCTCATCATTATGAACCAACTCACAATCCAATACATCCAAAAATATCCTAATACAACCATCCCTACAGAGGCTCTATGGAGGGAGACAGACTGACAAGATCAGTATATGCAGTAATATGTCAATCTACAATGTAATCAGACGTCTTTCAGATGGCCAGAAACTAGACACTTTTGTACAGTACAAATAGTAGGACTCTTCTGTCATAGTCTTGTCCAATCCACTTGCCTGTGTTGGGTCATCTGACATAGTGCTAATGACCTCAAGTATCTGCAGAACATTCACCCAATCCTGGAATCAAATATAACTCATTCCAGAGCTCCATATATGCAGACTACTATCTTGGTCCATGCACAACCTATGTGTTCAGATTACATAATCCAACATATTAAACCCCCTAATCCCACCAGTGCATTTACAATGCAAACAATCCATGGTAATGAACTGTTATTCAGCCCTGCATCTGAAAGAGAAGTCTGCAGAGTATTCCAGGTCAGAATCAAAACACATGATATCTTCACTCTAATCCACCAAGCAGGCCTTGATCAAGTAGTTGGCAATGCAGAAGAGAGTAGATGCTGGTCATGAACCTACCTTGTGCTCAACATGTTGATAGCCACTGGAGTAGTGCAGGTGCAAGCAGGAGAGGCTCTGACAATAATGGATCAACTTGCTCAGTAATATCTCTTGCAACATCCAGAAGCAGTGATCCTTGCAGAGGGCCTATGGTGGTTCTTGTAGTACAGTTCATCACTGGCCCAGTATTGACAGACATACTGGTGGTACAACCTACTGATTAGGACTCAACCTCCTAAAATACTAACCCACAACACAAAAACCATATTATTCATACCAAGTCAAGCAAAGTTTGTCCTTTTACTCTTGCTCCCCATTTATTAAACTCTCTCAGCCATAGTATACTTCCACTGCAAACAACCTGTAGCAATGCACAAGGCAGTGGATGTCAATCTTGGACCTATCTTGTGCTCAATCTGTTGATAGTCATGGAGACACTGCCTTGCCACTAGAGGCTGAAGGTTACATATACAGCAATGGGCTCTCAAATTAACCTTCAGGCAGTGTCATCACCAGCAAAATTCAATGTAGCCTTGTACAGCAAAGAAAGGCCTTCCAAAAGACCTGATGCCATGCACAAAGCACCCATCTATGTCCTATGTCATCAACAGCATCTCTGCAACCTCAAACTATCAACAAATGCCTTTTCAAAAGATCCAAGAATTAGATGTAATTCTCCTTTTGAAGAGTACTCAAAAGTGAACATGTTCCATCCCACACACTGCCAGTTCTTTCCACATTTATCAAATAGACCCTCTGTGGTCTGAGATTACAAACTGACTCTTACCCTATCAACAAAATATACTACTGGGTCCAGCATATGGACATTCCCCACTGGTACATCACTGAAACACCTAGCTGAGGAACTCACTCAAGATCAGGGCAATAGGGGCTTGCTTCACTCTGGTGCACATGTCCAATCACAACCATCCTACATTCCACATGACCGTTGATTTAGTAAAGAATGATTATGGAGAGCAGTATGCTGATCTGCAAAGATATACTTATGAAATTTGGTAAGTGTTGAGCTCGGAAGTCTCCTAGGTCACTTGACCTACGGAACTACTATGGTATTCCTTATGGATAACGGAGCTCCACAATTATGCCGTCTCAGTAAGCATATCACTCAGCAGCAATACAATGCTGACTGATGATGTGAATGTGCTGACTGATACTGGGACATTTCTTACTCATACTATACAGTATGTTAGTAATACGTAGACTAGCTACTTAGTATATTCTAGCTACCTATTACAGACGTCTATGCTTTATGTATATAAGCTACTCTGTACTATCATAGAATAGTAAGAGAGACAATCTACATTGTTACTCTACTTCAAGTGTCTTAGTCGACAAGCTATCAAGCCCCATATTAACGTGTAAGTGTTAGCTTCACGCATCCTGTGCTGATGTGCTGTGCAACAGGTTATGGGCCCCGAGTGTTTCCCTTACACTCGTTTCAGAGCAGCTGTATGTTAGCCCAGCAGGACCTCCTTGAGAAGGGTCAGAGCCTCTTGCCAACCCATTGTCCTTGTCTGGTTCAGCGGCCCGCCACTTAAGGTAACCCATAGCTTGTCTATGGGATTTGCACTGGTTCTGTGATGTGTGCCTGGGCTTCCTGGTTCTCGGGTAGAAGCGTGTGCGCTTTGAAATTTTGTATATACTTTATTTTAACTTTCTCGAACCCAGCACTGTGGCCTTATAATGCCTGAGCCAAAGAGGAGTTTGTAAAAGCCATAATGGGCTCTCCTTCCTGGGAACAACTGTTTGGACTCCCCAGTACTATACTATTGTATGCCTAGTATGGTCTATTTTATACGATACTTAGATAGTATAGTTAGAACTCCATCTTATGACATAAGTCCCTTATATGTCATGGACAGATGCTGCTCGGTATCGCTTCTTCCCACAGCTCTCACAAGCTTAAAAATGTGGAGAAGGCTCGATCGTGTGCTTCTCTATCTGAGATAGAGTTAAGCTGATTGGAATGCTATGCCGTACCACGTTGCTTAGCATTCGAAAGTGACTTTCTAAAGTCATAAGAATTTTTGTATATATGTGAGAGTCCAGATCTGATGGTGACTGGATCTCCTATCCTGATGGAACCCTTGCACACACACACAAACAAGCAAAATACCGAGACCGAAACGTGTTGTACCGAGAACACGAGGCTCATGATCTGCTGCATCATAACCGCAATGCAAACGCAAGTTGATTATTCAATTGTAGATCATGTCTTCCTCAAACCAAGCCTCCGGTTCCAACAGCGGCATCAATGCCATTCCCATGCTTTCCCAGAACAATTGGACTATCTGGGAAAAAATGATGCAAGCGTATTTACACATGCAGAAGCTCTGGCTATATGTATCAGGCCAGAGAACTCAACCTGCTCCAGTTGCTGGCACAGGAGGAGTCATTACTAATCAAGATGCTATTGATGCCTGGCTTGAGGCTGATGATCAAGCCACAGGCTGCATCTTGATGCGCCTGCCACCAAACTGGCATCATCACTCTTGTGATGCAACAACAGGCGCCAATCTTACATCGGCACAAACTTGGGCCAATCTTGTGACCCAATTTTCTTGATCTGGGAATGCCAGTTTTTATGCCGAAACAATGGAAGCACTTCACTTCCGAATTCCCGAGGGTACTGATCTGTCACCACATTTGTCAACCTTGACAAATTTATTATTCTGGATTGAAACCAATCCGTCGAGAATTCTCACGATGACGGAGACCTTTAAGGTTATTATGTACCTTGCCGCTTTACCGAACTCTTGGGCAGGATTTTGCACAGCAATGTTTGCCGGACCAACTTCCAATTTCACAATTAATAACGTGATGCAACAAATTCAAAATGAATGGATTACAAACAGGTGTGGACGTCATGCACAGGCACACGTCACCATTGGTAGGCCTTATGCTGATACATCTTTAACCTCGAGAATTAGTGGTGTCAGACGACACTACTATAACCCTATTTGGTGAATTCAAAAGAAATCACGTGCTCGAGCTAGTGGTGGTCAACACTACTCCGGCAATCAACCTGGAGAAGTGAACACACAGTGACAAGGCCCAAATAGGCAGAAAGGCAAGGGCAAAGCCCGAGCCGATGATTCATTCCGAGGTTCTACTGGCAAAGGCAAAAAGCAACGGAAATTCAAAGGCAAAGGCAAACAACATGCCTATGAGGCTGACGTTGATATGGAGATTCCCGAAGGGGAAATTCCATTATGCAAAAGGCTATTTGCTTATCGCATTCCGCCTCTTGGTTACCATAATAATCCGCATGAAGCGTTGATCAATGGTTACCAAAATGCCCTTCTTGCCGAAGCTAGTTCTGATCCCGTTACACGCGATCATCTAGAACATATTGCCAATGAAACAAATCCATTCACCCGTGAAAGATTATTCCCTCTGACTACAGTAATGCCACAATTGTATGGAGGCATCGTTGATGACCTTCCATTTGATGCATACTATGCAGAGAATGTTGATGAAACTCATAATCCTATGGTTGGCGTTGGCGACCTAGGTGGAGATTTTGATAATTTCCAATTTCATCAACAACACCAAATTGCAGAAGGCTTCATGAACAGATGTGAAGAATTTGTTGAAGGAAGCAGCCGAATAGCTGACTTCTCATACCGTGATGTGGTTGTCAGAAACAACCGTAGAGAAGAAAATCAGCCGGAATCAAATTATGATGAGGATTACCCTGAATTACCTCATCAAAGTGACACTGCCTCAGCCCCACCTTCTACTGATAGGAAGCGGAAACAGACCAAAGGAAAGCGTAAGCAAATTACGTGAGAAGAGACCACAGCAGAAGGATCTGGTTCACAAAATAATGAACCATTAATGGAATCAATCACATGTGTCAGGAACATGTTTGATAATTCCAGAATTGATCCTGCCACTGATCGAAGCCTCGATCAGGAAGCACTTGATGAAATAGAGTGCGGACTTCACTGGCAAATAGTTAGCCGATTAAGCGAAATCCCATCTGATGGTCCTTTCTTTGATCCGACAAGGTTTGGAATGGATGTTGACGAACAAATTCATCAAAGTGGCAGAAATTTGGGAGAAGATGATGGATTTATACGTGACGATGATGTCATGTACTGGTATGAGTCTTCTCAATCTAAGAAGATTGATTACGAGAATAACTTTGAACAGACTTTACAGGTACACGCCTTAAAAGGCAGCTCGAACACTTTAAATAGTGTCCCTGATGTAATTAAATTATACGTGTCTGTTTGTATATTTAATGAAGATAATAATAATGAATATCTTCAATTATCTCGTAATAACCCAGATGATGCAATCTGGATCTTAGATTCAGGGGCTTCGATTCATTTCAGCCCATTTAAGGAAGACTTCATCGAATTAAATCCATTAAAAGTACCTATACCTGTCGAGACTATGGACTCGACATCCAATGTTTGGATTAAGCATGGAGGAACAGTTCTCATTGAGCATACCTCTGAGAACAGTACAACTCACGTAACACGTCTATTTCCGGTATTTTACCAGCCACAATCCCAACATCGTCTAATCTCTGTGGGTACCCTATACTGAGGAGGTACATATTCCGTTGAAACACCCGAACTGTAGTGAGGGGTATAAATGAATGAAATGAGATAGACTACAAGTCTATACACACTATACACACCCAAAAACACACACACACCACACCTAGGATGCAAGTTTGTAAGGGGGTTGGATCACAAACTCATATTGAACAAGTAGACTTAGTATTAATGAAGCACACTAGTACTTGTATTGTAGCCTTGTAGACCAGCAAATGAAATACAAAGTGAAGAAATCATACAACGAGCTCAATGTATGCTTCGAGCACGAAGTATACTAATGACACAAAGACAACAGGCAATGACCAGAYGATACATTGTAATGACTTGAAGGGTCTTACTAGACAGTAGCCCTGAACACTAATGGGTCTTACTAGACAGTAGCCCTCAAACAAAACAACTTAGAGACCRGACGATACTCTAATTGACTTYCYGCTCGAAGGCTGTCTTACCAGACAATAGCAGCACTTCAAYGGTATACAAGTTACTTCAACTTTGCGAACAAACACTTTGCGCTCAACACTTCATTCACTCAACAACGACTTTGAGCTCAAAGTACTCGAACGCAACAAATGCGAGACTTAAGATTTTATATTGGAAGCACTTAGACTTATCCCATGCAACATGTAAAGCGTGAACTGGGGGGGGCTAGGAACTTACTTCCCGCTCCATGTATTTGTTCTTTATATACTGGTACAAATGATAAGCAATTTGAAATGATATGTGAGCTACATAATGCAGTTGTGTCCGATGAGCACTACATAGCTCAATAAAGTAACTAGTGCCTGTTTCCAGGTCTTGTCCATATGGTATTCTAAATATTTTACTCCACTGTTGCACAGTCCCGTGTTCCTGTACGCACCGACACTTCCCTCATTCTGTGTCTCAGCTTACTACTCTTGTAAGGTCCCTGTAATCTAGGCTACGGTCTTCATGGACATTGCGCTCGAAGTACCAGGTCCTTCAGTTAGATACCCATTAGATAGGTAACTAATGATCATCTCATCATTGTGCAGGATGTTTAGGTCCCCAGTTACTGAATACTTGTTACAGTATTCAATTTCCTTCATCTTTCCTTTATAGGAACTCGTTCAGATGGGTTGTTACAGGTCTCGGAGACATCATGCGCGATGTCCTCGGTGTTATTACAATCCACTAAGTATATGTATTGGACCCTTATTAGATGCCACAATGAACATTGCTCGGGATGTATTTGTAGTGAGAAAGCCTACTAAGAAGGTCCCCTTGAACCGTTCTATAGTTTCTTCCCTTAGTATTGATGAGTTTGCTTCATCAGACATCGAGCTCGAAGTACTAATCTCAGTATATTGAGCCATTGAGTACTACTTGTACACTTCACAAGTGACTTATAGTAGGAGTAATCGATCCTACTAGTCTGTATAACATCGTGCTCGAAGGCAATTATGCTGCGGATTTCTAGCAGTCGTATCACCGTAGGAGATGAGACTAAGACAACTTTCTGATGGAAATCAAATAATAAGGAGTACATGACATGCTATCCCATGAGCACATCAGATAATTTACAGTGGTTCAAGACAAAAGTCTTAAAAGACCACAAACTACTCATGTATAAGAGTAGTATACTCCTCGTCTCTAAAACAGGAGACATAAATGATTTCCAACTATGGCATAATAGACTTGGTCACCCTGGTGACTACGTCATTCTAGAAGGGTCAAAAAGATTAACGGGTTTTCCTGATAAAATTAATATTCCTAATGATCGAGAGATCTGCCCTGGATGTGCTAAAGGCAAATCTATAAGGAGATCTTATCCCGAATCTGATTCTAGATCAGAAGAATTCGGTGAATTAGTCCATCTAGATCTGATGGAACAACTGATCATTTCTTATCATAAAAAGAAGTTCGTTCTTCATATAATGGACAATTGTACTTCCCTAGCCACAGGCTTCTTTTTAGCCGCGAAATCGGAAACTGTTAAAGCTTTCTGAGAATACTACAACCTTGTAGAAACTCAACATGGTGTACGAATAAAATTTGTACGTCATGATTTCGGGGGAGAATTAAACTCTATTGAGTTTTCAAACTTCTTGAAAGAAAAAGGAATATTACGGCAAAACTCAGCTCCTTATGAACACCAGCAAAACAGACGTGCGGAAAGAGGAATACGCACTATCCGAGAAAAGTCCGAGGCAATATGCCTTCAGGCTTGTTTACCGCCTATGTGGTGGGAATTTGCTGTTGATTGTGCTTATTATTTATATAATCACACACCGTTCAGAAGAGAAAATAAATGGACTTCTCCATTTGAATTACGCTTTAAGATTAAACCAGACGTCACAATGTTACGTACCTTTGGCTGTGCCGTGTACGTACATATACCACTGGAAGTTAGAAAGAATAAACTTTCACCAAAAGCGGAATTAATGACGTTTATAGGCTATTGCCCTGGTATTAAAGTGTGGAAATTCATAACCCATGAAAATAAAATTAGAATATCTTCTAATGCCATATTTGATGAATTCTGGTTTCCACATTGTGAGAAATCCAGACCATCAGAAAGATACAGACTTATAAATCCTGTACCCGGTGATAATGTAGCCAGTGATAATCTATCCTTAGGGGATCTACCATCGCTTCCTTTCTCCAGTGGTCCGCAACAACCATCAAATCAACCTTTACCTCCAGGTAATCTTCCTGAATCTCCTGACTCTGCGGGTGATGGCGATGGGGATAATGGTACCCGCCGTGACAGCCAACAGAGTGGTAAAGCATCCAAACAAGACATCTTCGGAAATGTTGATGAGATATATGCGGATAGAACTCCTGAGCACGGAGGTAGCTCAGAAAGTCGTTCATCTGAAGGAAGGGAAGATACACTAGTACTGGAACCTGGTGAAATACAACCAGATATTCCATTTGAAATTAATTGGACACTAGGCATTGGCAGAGGAGGAGTTGTTTTTGATCAACAAGGAAACTCTGTTCCATTCACAGCCAGTGGTAATAGTGATGAGGAAATAATGGACAATATTCGTCAAAGGTTATGTCAAGTCATTGGACAATGGCATGGAGAAAGATGTGATCGCAATGTATCTATGAGACCACCAACACACATGGGTGGTATAGATCTTAGACTGCCAAGACCATCGGATTTCAGAACTTTCCGAGATTCAGCAGTACATTGTAGATTTGACGAAGTCAGAGAAATAGCTAATCGTCCAGTTATGTATCCTCCAACTGCTCCTTTAAATATTCCTGAGCAAAGTAATCAACCTGTGCAAGCAGAAGAATTGGAATCAGGACCCACAGATTCTGAGAATCTAGACAATCAATACAATTGGTCCTTACTTGCTCATGAAGGGGGAGTACGTTTTATGCAGGTGCTTCTTTCTTCTGCACCTCATCATGTTGTAAAAACATGGACTTACAAGGACATGATGTGCCTACCTCCTAGAGAACGGCAGCCATGGCTTGATAAGTGCAAAGAAGAAATAAATGA
>RCHF01001500.1:0-50142 GCA_003987895.1 Neonothopanus nambi | reverse complement strand
CATGAACATCCTATACCCCGACGACCCAAAAATCTGGATAACTGATATGGCACCCCTCGGAGCGTTAAAAGCTGCGATACTCAATAAGAAAGAGTTTAAACCTGCTTCATGGTTACCTGAGGAAGTACGTGCAAACCATAACGCAACCATAACCATAACCTTTTTGAGATGGTACTCAACTCTGACACAAGGAACGTAAAAAACATGCAGAAGATTTATTGAAAGGAGGTATGGCAGCTCCGACGTGTTATTATAAAGTTCAGTTGGCTGGGTATGCAGTAGAAGATGATAAAAGTGAGTTGCTATCATCCTGCTCTTCGCTGTCATTTACATTCCATATCTGCATAGCTGTACCTATCGACAGATACGACACCTCCAAACCAGTTTTCATAGGCACCGCATTAGATTACGCCGCTCTAGCACCTCTCACCAAAGCTAATTCTCTGAAACATTGTAAGAATGCGACTGTACGAGAGTTCAAAACGGGTCATTGGGTGATGTTGCAGGCTCATGAGGAAGTGAATAGGGAGTTACTTGAGTGGATTGAGAGTCTCTGAGGATGAAGAGGATGAGGGTTACGTGTTTGTATATTACAACGTTGTATGGTGTACTTGTAGTCGAAATGGATATTGAATATCGTGTCCTACAAACGAGATAACAATGTAATTACTACAAAGGCTACAAAGGCGTACCCCATCCCCCCCCCATCCCTGAAGGCTCCTGCTCGTAACCTCTCGGAAAGTGATTCTTGGTTCAAATTGTTCGTAGCGAGGGCGAGGAATTTGAAAGTATGAGGGGTTTGTAGGCAGAGTTTCAATAGGTAGAGAAAGAGCAGTTTGTGTTTGTGGAGATGAGGAAGACTGGTCGTGGTTGTGGTCCGGAGCAGGGTTGCGATTTTATGGAAACAGCCTGAGCTTGAACGTATTGCCTTGAAAGTTTATTCGACGTACCAACCTCGTCTCCGAATAGTGACTACGATCTTGAATGAGATCGATAGGCGGAGGCCAGGAGGAGTGTCTAAGCAAGGGAAATGTAAGTTGTTTTTGGGCCACGGACGATACTAGACATACATCGAGATTCGATTCGTACATGTATGTATTCCGCAGAAATCAGTGACATGGTACCCATGGCTAGAATTTTTCATACTGTATGTTTTGATTGACTCTTCGATGAGTTCACGGAAAAGTTGTGTGTACACTGGACCAGTACAAGACTACAAGTCACGGTTATGTTTTACGTCACTACGGCAACTGTATAAGAACTTACCGGCACCGCTCTATCACGAATCATCCCATCTATCCATCCATCCATCCATCCAGTATCCTAGAATCCCAGAATCATCCCATCCTTCCTTCAAACTTCAAAGAATCAAGCTCAAGCTCGCTGCTGCTCGCAAGATGGACTCAACCCTATACAAAGACCACAAAACGACTCGAGGGTTCACATACCACTACTACATCTCTCCCCCAACCCCAACTTCGGAGGCCGGTGATATCGATAAACCCAAACCATACATCGTATTTATCCATGGATTTCCTTCTTCTTCTAATGATTGGCGGTATCAGGTACGTCCTATCCTACTTGCTCACCGCCGCAGTCGTATGGCCTCCTCCTGTGGGGCGGCTGCGTTGTTGACCTTTCGATCATGTATGATTATGATTCATTGATTCCAGGTCCCGTTCTTTAAATCCAAAGGATTCAGATTAATAGCGATGGATATGCTTGGGTATGGTGGGACTGATAAACCTACGGATCCGGTGTATTATAAACATAGTCTTCTTGCGAAGGATGTTGTGGATGTTTTGGATGGGGAGGGTATTGAGGAGGCTGTATTTGTTGGACATGATTGGTGGGGTTTCTTTCTTTCCTTGCCTTGCCTTCCCCTTCCTTCCCCTTCCCCTTGCCTTCCTTCCTTCCCCTTCCCCTTGCCTTCCTTCCTTCCTTTCCCCTTCCCTTCCCTTCCTTCATCTGAGACACCCACCTCACCTCACTGATACCCACCTCCCTCCAGGGGCTCAAGAATCCTAAGTAAACTCGTCCAACTCCACCCCACTCGCGTCACCGCCGCTGCATTCCTCGCAGTAGGCTACGGTGCCCCCGCACCTGACTTCGACTATAAATCCGCTTTGGTCATGACGAAAGAGAAGGTGGGGTACGAGTTGCTTGGTTATTGGGAGTTTTTTGCTGGGGAGGGGGGGGATAGGTTGTGTGAGGAGAATGTACGTGTCGTCTCGTGTACCGTTCCCTCTGACTCTGACTTTTGGAGACTGACGAGTTGATATAAATGACAAATGTACAGGTGGATATGTTCATGAACATCCTATACCCCGACGACCCAAAAATCTGGATAACTGATATGGCACCCCTCGGAGCGTTAAAAGCTGCGATACTTAATAAGAAAGAGTTTAAACCTGCTTCGTGGTTACCTGAGGAAGTATGTGCATACCATAATGCAACCATAACCTTGTTGAAATGGTACATACTAAACTCTGACACAAGGAACGTAAAAAACACGCAGAAGATTTATTGAAAGGAGGTATGGCGGCTCCGACGTGTTATTATAAAGTTCAAATGGCTGGGTATGCAGTAGAAGATGATAAAAGTGAGTTGTTACACTTAGCATCCATCGTAGTAATTAGGATTGATGACATGTCTATATAGCTGTACCAACCGACAGATACGACACCACCAAACCAGTTTTCATAGGTGCTGCGTTGGAAGATTACGTCGCTCTAGCACCTCTCACGAAAGCTAGTTCTCTGAAACATTGTAAGAATGCGACTGTACGAGAGTTTAAAACGGGTCATTGGGTGATGTTGCAGGCTCATGAGGAAGTGAATAGGGAGTTGCTTGGTTGGATCGAGAGTCTCTGAGGACTCAGGAGAGGATGACGGTTATGTGTTTTGTATATTACAATGTTATATGGTGTACTTGTAGTCGAAATGGATATTGAATATCGTGTCTAAGTCTTACAAACGAGATAACAATGTAATGTAATTACATACTACAAAGGCGTATCCCATCCCTTGAAAACTACGCACTACGCCCCTTCCTTCCCCTCACCAAAATACTCATCCAACAACCCTCTCTTCCTCAACCCCAACAAAACGTCCTCCATCTCCGCCCTACTCAACATCTTCGGAGGAACCAAATCCTCAGGGTTCAAAAACGGTAACTGTGTCGTCGCTATCGACGTTATTTCGTCCGTGGTGGAAGCGGAAACGTCGTTAGAGGTGGGGGGTGTAATTCTCGGAAGTGGTGGTATCGGTAACTCTTCCTCCGTTGTAGATGGATTTAACACTTCACGTAAATTCTTATAGGCTTCTTCCCATTCTACACAAAATACCCATACCATACCCATCCATTAGTTCGTTCGTTTGTCACGTTCCAGTTGCTGGGAAACACACATACCTTCCTCCTCACACTTCCTCTCATCCTCCACCAACGTGCCATTTTCATCGAAATCCCCGAAATAAGCGGGAGATTGGTCCATGAATTTTTTATAATAAGCAAGTGTACGGTTTTCCTCTTCTTCTTCGTTTTTACGTGACTGAAGGAGTTCGCGGACGCCTGGGAGGTCTTTTGCTCGACCGAAGTATCTACCGGGGGTGCGAGGGGGTCGGGGGTGAGTAAATGAAGAGAAGAGAGGGGAGGAGGAGAAGAACGCGTAAGAGAACACGAGAAAACTGAGAAGACTCACTTGTACCCCTTCGTCCCAGGAACTTCCTTCCCATCATCATCAAGCATAGCAACATTCCTCCTATAATTCGCCCCACCCAACGCAACGATTTGATTCTCCCAATGTCTTTTCTCCCTCATAAGTTTATTAATCTCATCATTCAAATCCCTAACTTCATAGTCCGATAACCCAGCTACCCAACCAATGCATGCTCGTTAGTTCGTTCGTTCTTTTCGTCGCGTCGACAGGCTAAGGTAAGGAGGGCGACACATACCATCTTGAATCTTCGAAACTTTCCTACTAATCTCCCTCAAAATCTCTCCTCTCCACCTCTCACATTCCCTCAGGCTCTTACAAGCGCTCGCCATCCTCGGTCGACGATCCGCGCGTGTGCCCAAGCCTAGTTCGGCGGCTTGGGCTTCGCGGAAGCGGTAGAGCATTGATTGGGCTTTTTCTTCATTACGGGCCTAGGGTAAGAGTTTTCGTTTTTTTGGTGGGATGGTTATGGTTAGTTGGATTTACTGGAGGAGAGGTGGAATGGAGACGAACCATTTTTGATTGTGGGTGAGGATGAGGATGAGGATGAGTGGAGGTGAGAGACAAGGAGGGTGGTGCATAATAAGTGTCAACAAATCCTTCCTTTCTCGAAAATCAGATTTCTCGAGGGTCTACTTACGCAGGCAGTACTTAGGATTCAGGATGCGGTTAACTGAAGAAGATGTCGAACAAGGTAATGTTATATCTCCTACATCCAATCCTTCCAAAATAAAACTCAAAGGAAATAACAGAACAAGTTCATTTCATGAACGTCCTAACGACTTTTCGTTCTTACGTTCCTTATTCTGTACGTCTCATAGTATCTCACCCTCTAACCCATCCTCACCTCATCCTGATACCTCCCACCTATACCCACGCAGCTCGCAGCAAACAACCGCCGCCGAAAAGACCTCTTTACCCTCCCTCTCCCCGATCAAGAACATCTCACCGCGTTAGGGTATAAAGAAAAACTTGATCAAGTGGATAAAGCTATTCTTGTGAATGGGAGGTTTTTGGATAAGGTTGTTGTTGATCCGGAGATTTTTGGGTATGGGGGTGATGATGATGATGAGGCGGAAGAGGGGGAAGGTGGGGGTGAACTGGGTAAAGGGGAAGCGGAGGGGGATGGGGATTCGGATAGGCAAATAGAACGTATCTCGCATACGCATACGCACGAACACGGACACGAACACGGACACGGACACGGACACGGACACGGACACGAACATAACCATGATCACCCTCGTCATCACAAACACTCCCACTCCCACTCTCACTCCTCTCACCACTCCCACCACAAAACCCCAAGCCCAAAGCAAAAGAAAAACAAATTCAAACCAACCGAATTCGATCTAGACAAACTCCGCAGTACCCTCAAACAACTCGTACGCGATTGGTCATCTGAAGGGTTCGCTGAACGCGAAGCTAGTTATGGACCTATCAAGGATGCGCTTTTAGAGCATTTTGTGGAGGTTCCTGTTGGGGAGAGGTGAGTCGATGTCGATTTCAAGTTGTCTAGGGTTGTTACCCCCTGGCCTTTTTGTTTTCGAAGGATGGGATGATAACATGTACGCGACCTTTTTTTTGCAGACGAAACTTCCGCGTACTCGTACCTGGAACTGGGTTAGGTAGATTAGCGTATGATGTTGCGAGTTTAGGTGAGTCTCCCCTGTTCCCTGTTCCCTGTTCCCTGTTTCTTGTTTCCTGGTGTCAAACCCCGAACTGACCGAACTGAACATGAACAATACGCAACACGCAGGATTTACATGCCAAGGGAACGAATTCTCTCACTACATGCTTCTTGCTTCGTACCTAATCCTCAACAAGTGAGTACGCTTCCCCTCCCACCATTCTACCCTACGTAACCCCCTCTACCCTACCTACGACAGAACGACCCAACAGAACGAGCACACCATCCACCCCTACATCCACACCTTCTCCAATTCACCCTCACGTGCATCCTTACTTCGAGAGGTGAAAATACCAGATGTGGTACCTACCCTACCCAGAGGGTCGGGGTTTAGTTTGGTTGCTGGTGAGTTCAATAGTTTGGGTTTGGGTTACTTGGCACTGGTGAAGGCGAAGGTGCTTATTGTGGGCCACGGGTTGTTTAACCCGCTTTTGTTGGATGGTTTTCCTACAGGCGATTTTGAAGAAATATACGGATCGGATCCACATCCTGAGATTACGCATGTGAGGTTACTTCGTGCACAGGAACGGGCACGGGCACGGGAGCGGGACTTGAACGAACACAAAGAAGATGAACACAAAGAAACCGACAACGACGACAACGAAGACGGTGACGCCGATGAAAACGATGAAGAAGAAGATTCAGAATTCGATTTCGAACCCCAAATGGGACTATGGGATGCCGTCCTAACTTGTTTTTTCATCGATACGGTGAGTCGCTTTCGTTGCTTTCGTTTCGTTTCGTATACACCCTCATTCTCACGTAACCACTGCTGACACTTCTGCAGGCCAAAAACATCGTAAACTATCTTCGCGTTATTCATAGAATACTCGCTCCTGGTGGTGTTTGGATAAATCTCGGTCCGTATTCCTTTCTCTCTCTTTCACTCTTTTTCTCTTTTTTTTTCGGTTTGGGGTTTTTGGTCCGTTGGCTCTTGCGCTCACTCCGCCTTCCGCCTATCATACTATTACACAGGTCCACTCCTCTGGCACTGGGAAAACAACACCACGAACGATCCTTCTATAGAGTTAGATCTCGAAGAGGTTAAGGCACTCGCTAGGAATATTGGGTTTGAGATTCAGGTGAGGTCTCCTCCCCTTTCCCTCCCCCCCTTCCGCCTTCCCCCTTTCGCTACTTCCGCCTTCTGTCTTCTGCGCTAAACACTAAACACAAACACATCCAACATACAGAACGAAAAAACTATAGACGCGACGTATACGACTAATAGTGAAGCTATGTTGGGGTATACCTACAAGGCGGCGTTTTGGACTGCGAAGAAGGTTGTTTGAGGTGTGGTGGCTCGGGGATTCGGAAGGGGTGGGATAGCATAGGATGAAATGGGGGGGTTCGGTGGTTCGGGTGTTTGTCAGTGAAGAGAATTCAAATTGTTTTACTGTACGGTGACCTCTACAGTATTGACCAAGTCATGTGGAGGAGATACATACACCTCTACGAGCGGCGGAGTCTGAGTCTGAGATACCAAGTAGGAGGAACTGGTTCTTTCGTGCTGTTCGTGTCTGGTGATTTTCTACGCGTACGTACTACAAGTATCACCAGACAAGACAATCGAGAAATTCTCAGTTGTGGTACTCGGTGGATGTGGCTCCTGTTCGTATTCTTTGCTCGTCTGGTGATTTTTTGTACATCCGGTTGTACGGTTTACAAGTATCATCAGACCATCGAGAAATTCTCCAAGAAACCTCAGTTCAGTCGTTACTTACCCTCGTTTACTCGGACCGAAAAACATTCGACTAGAATTCGTCCAGCGTATGTTCTACATACAAGTACGACGAGAGGTACATCCAAACGGACCGAATTCCGAGTTGTTAATCGAAGAGAACTTGAGAACGCGAATCTACTTACATGGTTAATTCGAAATAATTAATGATTTTCTTGATTGACTCGTGTGATAACTTCATAGAACATCTTCTGACATACTCGGTCCGAGTAACCAGTATGTAGAACCCACTGTACGCGTCTTCTATAGATTCACCTTGGATGCAAAGCTAAACATTCCCATTGGCTCTCACTCAGACGAAGCGGGGTATGGGGTAAGTAATCGGTCCGACAATAATCTTCTGACCTTTTTCTACGGGAGATACAAATACTCGAGAGGGGATTAGGACGTCCTTAACCCATCCTCAATGCCTTCCTCATTCAACGAAAAAGAGAGTATAACTCAAGTCGAACGTCCTTCCAATCCAGATACTTCCTCTGAGTCGAAAGAGGGTAGTAGTATCAAACTCGACGAAGAAGCCGTTGTCATCACCGAGGATCAAACGACTTGGTTTGTTTGGTTACTCGTAGCCTGTTCTTCAATCTCAGGTCTCCTCTTCGGCTATGACACGGGTGTGATCTCTGGTGCACTCGTTACTATTGGTGAGGATTTGACACCGGGGAAAGGGTTAACTGATGGGCAGAAGGAGTTTATTACTTCTGCTACTACACTTGGTGCTTTACTTGGAGGGATTTGTTCAGGTGTTGTTAGTGATTGGACGGGGAGGAGATTCGTACTTGCACTTGCGGATGTTATTTTTATTGGTGGTGCTATTGCACAGGCTGTTTGTCATGATGTTTGGAGTATGGTATATACATACTATCTCTTTCTTTCCATCTTTCTCCTACTCATTCAATGTTTCGTAGATCGGTGGAAGATTCTTAATCGGAATAGGAGTGGGTCTAGCATCCTGTATAGCCCCTCTATACATCCAAGAAATCTCACCTACAAGACTAAGAGGTCGTATGGTCGTCGTTAACGTCGTGATGATAACCCTCGGTGCAGTCATCGCATACGGTATCGATGCAGGTTTCGCAAATGTTAGTAGTGGTTGGAGATGGATGGTTGGGTTGAGTTGTGTACCAGCGGGTATACAACTTTTCTTTTTATTCTTCTTACCAGAGGGTCGTAGGTGTCCATTCCCTTGCCTACCCTCCACGAACGAACATTGACGTATAACACCTTGGCAATGTTGATAGCTCGCGTCCTACTAAAAAATGGAAAAATCTCAGAAGCTCGTAAAATCCTTGGAAGGATATACGCTCTAGCAACAGAAGAACTCAATCTCAAACTAAAAGAACTTCAAGATGCCGTTGCGCAATCCATCGAATTAGCTAACACAACCACCTTCTGGTCTCGCCTCCGCTCGATTTTTTTCTACGGTCCAAATCGGAGGGCTTTGAGTACGTTCCCCTCTGTCTATGAGTACGGTTACTCGTTTAATCTCCCCACTCCACCCCTTTACAGTCGTAGCCTGCGGCCTCCAAGCCTTCCAACAACTCTGCGGTTTCAACACCCTAATATACTACTCCTCCACCCTCTTCGCTCAAATCGGCTTCAACCAACCTATCGCCGTAGGCCTCATCATCTCCGGAACGAACTTTGTTTCTACGTTGGTGGCGTGTAAGTGGATTGATAGGATTGGTAGGAGGAGGATTATGTTGTGGAGTTCGCCTGGGATGGTAATAGGACTGGTCGTTGCTAGTGTTGCTTTTCATTGTAAAGGATTGTCTCATCGTGTTGGGTTTTGGATGGCTGACGTTTTTTTCCTTTTCACAACCTTTCCTCGGTTTTTCGTTCCTTCGCAGTCCTAACGAAAAAAACAAACGGAGTTCTGATAGATGGCGTATCCTACCCACACTCATGGGCTGCTATAGTCCTAGTATCCATGATCATATTCGTTGCGAGTTACGCAACAGGGTTAGGGAATGTTCCGTGGCAACAAGGAGAGTTTTTTAGTTTTGAAGGTGCGTTGCCTCTTCCTCCTCCCCCTTTTTATTCCTTCCCTTTTGTTTCCCCCTCCCTTCTCCCCCTTGCGCACCGCTCTAACCCCCCTTCCCCCATTTCACACAGTCCGAGGCCTAGGAACCTCCCTCTCAACAGCAACAAACTGGTCCGCAAACCTCCTCATAAACTCAACCTACCTCTCCCTCATGGCGCGTGTAACCCCATCCGGTTCCTTCAGGTTCTACGCTGGGCTGTGTTTGCTTGGGTGGATTTTCGTGGTACTATGTATGCCGGAGACTAGGGGCGTTATTTTAGAGGAGGTTGAGAAGGTTTTTGAGACGGGTTTCGGGGTTTGGGAAAAGAGGGGGAGGGGCGCAAGAGGAGTGGAGGGAAGGGGGAGGGAAGGGAGTGTTTGAGGGGGTTTGGTTTTTTTTTTGGACCTCGAGGGTTTCGTGTGTGTGTTATGAATGTCATGATGTAATGAATAATGAATACCCTCATCGTCTTCTTAAAGACTCTCGATCCAACCAAGTAATTCCCTATTCACTCCCTCATGAGCCTGCAACGTCACCCAATGACCCGTTTTAAACTCCCGTACAAAAATCTCCTGTTGCAGCTGTCCAAACGTAAAGCGAAGAAAGCTGGTAGGCTTGACGGTGAAAGATGCCTGCAAAGAGAAAGATCGTCAGAGATACAGCTTTCGAGGAGTTAAGGGAGGATAAAGTGGTAAGGACATACACGGTGGGCCCAAATTTCCAAATCACTGCTCCTAGGTGGACGAGCAGCTTGTTGTACAATACATTAGCCCGCGCAAGACGTGCGTCGAGACCGTTCTCCGGGGGCTGCAGACCCTGTAGAGGTGGTGTGAGTGTAGAGTTGAATGGATGGAGGAGGCAAATGCGCAAAGCCAGGTCGACAAGACGAAGGTGGTCTAGTGAGGGTAACAAGATCAGGAACCGGGAGTAATGAGAGGCGTGGCTTCGGAGTATGGACGAAAGTCGAGCTTGCCCCCAAGCTTGCCCCTGCTGCAGGTTCCATTTGCAGCATATGTTTGTAGTAGGCTTTGCACCGCTTTCGAATAAAGATCGTTCTTGGACCGAGTACGAGTGTCCAGGGCGCCCAGAGTGTGAGCTTGTTGGACGGCGGATGCAATGAGCGGGAGGTACGGAGGCTTTGGGTGGTCTCTTGACCACTGAAATTCGAAGAAGCAGAGGTGGAGGAGATAAACACCGTTTCAGAAACCACACATATGAGGAGGTGCGCAAGCTATTCAGCGGTTAAGTTGAAAGACCGCCTCGGAGAGACCGTGCGGTTTGAGTACACCGCCGACTTCAAATATCGAGCTTTACGAAATTCAAGTAAGATGAATGGATTCGAAGAAAGGATACCACATACGCATGAGATATTCAACCCTCACGCGCACGAGTCGCACTCGCTCCTCTTGTCCCCGCACGAAGTTCAGTCAAAAGGCGTTTCAACCTGTTTCTCACAGTCTTTGCGAGTTCGTCACTGTCATCTGACGGAAGGAGCTAGTATCACATAATATTCTAAGAGGGTCGAGCGTAGAGGTGCAATTTTATGTTAGACGAAGGTAAAGTAGTGAACAATATGCAAAGCGTACCTCTGCTTTGGTACTAGGTAGTTACCGCAAGAGCTCCGCTCCGAGCGGCGAGTCGACTGGTACCTTTACATAACTAAACCCTAACCTTAATAGGAATCTACCGCCTAGCCCTAACCCTAAGCCGCTTGGCCTTCTCGACTCTCGTCTTGCTCTCGTCTACTCTAATTTTTTTTTTCAACCCGTTCAATTGTTTGACCGCTGGCACTGGCACTGCGCGGGGGTCCTGTAGGTGCCGTATTAACTCTTTTTATCGCCGCTTCGTTTGGTTGACAGTATCTTCCAGTCCTCCTCACAACGAACAGCTACGGAATCTTTTGCTTATCCGGAACGATGTGCAGTATGGGCTATTTCCTTCCTAATCGCAATATGGGACATCATATATATCTACACCTTCATAAGGTGCATTTTGATTCGTCTCTACTCCATCGTTTGGAAAGCAGCGGCGGCGGCCAGTCTGAACGCTTGAGCTCTTATCTGGCATTCATTTGTCCCGCTTCAGGGCCTGAGGCCTGGGGAAGCGGTTAAGCGCGGGTCAAGCGCCCGTTTGCAGGAGTTTCAACACACTACTCACCACACACTCATCGGCACTTGCTACTCTGCCGTCGCAAAAACGATGTCGAGACTCTTCCAATCATAGCTCTTAATATACGACCATCTGTCACCAAAATTGATCTCAACAAACTTACTTTCAGGGTCGAAACGCCCGGGTCGAACGCACGAAGTCAATGAGAGGCCTATGAGCTTTGTTCCGAGTCGAAAAGGGTCTCGATGCTGAAGAAGGTGTAACACAGTTTATACGTGAGCTACCCTTTTACTACATGTCCGGCAGAGAAACTCAGAAAAAAATTTCTAGGTCACATACGTCCTACGAGTAGAAACATCACCCACTCCACCCACCCTATTTCAAATACCGTTTACTCAACAACATTCATGATTGTTTCATGACGCGACAATCTCTAAATAAAGCGAGGGAACGACTCGCATAAAGTACAACTTGAATACAATACATTGAAGGGAGTAGACAGGCCGTCCGACGGTATCACAAAAATTCTACCGCTACGTGGTGCTTCCACAGTGTATATGTAGGTTTTTATTTATTCTCCTTGTTGTCTAATAATTAAATAAAGTGCAGCTTTGGTGCAGCTAAGAATATCCCGTCAGTGTCAAGCGCAGCGCAGCAAGCTCGAGCCTGAGTACTCTCCAAAGACTTTCACTTGTGGAACCCGTAACGCGAGCTCTTTGCCGATTTCCGAATCCGAACCCAAATACGTCTTTTCGCTTCAGAAGGCCTGATTCCTAATCCCTTTGACTCGCAGCAGACTGTACATTGTAAGTAGCAGCCTGTTATTAACTACTGTTGGCTAGCTAACCGAGTGGATACTAGTACTCCACCTGAAAAAAAGGAAACAAAACTTGTTTCATTTCACCGTTTCCGCAGTTCGTGTTCAAGCGTATTGCGTTAACCGTTCCGGTTAACGGTAGAGATTTACTTAGCTAACGCGAAGGGTTTCTTACCGCGTCGGACCTCTGACTACTGCGCTTTACGACGGCTCTTATTGAATTCAAGGATTAAAGTCGAACTCAACGGAATGCGGAATGAAGTGCGAGGATCGTAGAAAAGTTTAGGGGTTTTTTTACGTCTCAGCAAGGTATATAAGCTATATTTCTTGTCGAGGTTGAACCGACAAATCTCACTTTTTCTTTTCTGTTCTTTTCTTAGTCTCTCTTCGCTCACTGCTCAAAACCTCTATTTGATTTACTTATCATGAAGTTCATCAACGCTGCATTCCTCGCTCTTGCACTCAATTATGCGGCCGTCATCGCGGTAAGCCATTCGTTTCACAAATCTTTTTCAAGGCTAATGCTGGGTTGTTAATTTCTCTCTCTCTTTAGGCTCCCCCGCCTGTAGCTTCTTTGTCACATCCACCGCCGCGTCCTAGCGGGACTGCTCCTCCAGCTCACGGTGGTCATGCTCCTCGTGATGCCGACCGAAAGCCTCCTCAGGCTCCAAGTGACAGTCCTGCTCATCCTAAGCCGACTGGTCATGGGAAACCACCTGTTGCTCGTGATGCTGACAGGAAGCCTCCTCATGCTCTGAGCGACAGCCTTCCTCATCCCGAGCCGACTGGACATGGAAAACCACCTGTTGCTCGTGACGCTGACMGGAAGCTTCCTCACAAGCTGACTGGTCACGTTGCTCGTGACGATGACAAGCCTCCTCACGCTCCTGCCGGCAGTATTCCACCTCCCAAGCAGACTGGTCATGGAAAGTCACCAGTTGCTCGTGATGCTGGCCGAAAGCTCCCTCCTCCCAAGCCGACTGATCATGGAAAACCGCCTGTTGCTCGTGACGATGACAGGAAGCCTCCTCATGCTCCTAGCGATAGTGCTCATCCCAAGCCGACTGGCCACGGAGAGCCACCTGTCGCTCGTGACGCTGACAGAAAGCCTCCTCATGCTCCGAGCGACAGCATTCCATCTCCTAAGCCGACTGGTCATGGGAAACCTCCGGTCGCTCGTAATGATGACAACCAAAAGCTTCCTCCTCCCAAGCCAACTGGTCACGGAGAGTCGCCAGTTGCTCGTGACGCTGACCAGAAGCTTCCTCCTCCTAAGCCAACTGGCCACGGAAAGCCGCCAGTTGCTCGTGATACTGATAAAAAGCTGCCTCACACTCCGAGCGACAGCCTTCCGCCTCCCAAGCCGACTGGTCACGGAAAGCCGCCAGTTGCTCGTGACGCTGACCGAAAGCCTCCTCACAAGCCGGCTGGTCACGTTGCTCGTGACGATGACAAGAAGCCTCCTCACGCTCCTACCGACAGTATTCCTCTTCCCAAGCCAACTGATCATGGAAAGCCGCCAGTTGCTCGTGATGCTGATCGAAAGCTTCCTCCTCCGAGTGACAGTGTTCCGCCTCCCAAGCCAACTGGACATGGAAAGGCGCCAGTTGCTCGTGATGCTGACAGGAAACCTCACACTCCGGGTGACAGTGTTCTACCTCCCAAGCCCACTGGGAAGCCTGTTCCTCAGGCTTGAGACTCTCAAAGCTTGTGAGACGATAGATTCTGCGTACATTATCACACAATACACCTAACTAGTTTCTTTTCCTTCTCTCTTCTCGGCTAATACAGACCTTTCCCGCTCTTCTAAGTTCCCTTTGCATATGAACGTGCACCGAACGGATATATACAGATACACAATTTAGTACCTCGTAGCTCTTGAATAACATACTCCCTTGATTTCGGAGGTTTTTCAGATGTTAGCGTGACCAAGTGACTCAGCCTTAGAGGTCTTCTTTCTTTGTGCGTACTTACCGTTATCCAAATGCTAAGCGCCGAAGCGTTAAGTTGTTGGCGTCGAGGTTATGTCGGAAATTCCTCATGACTCTGAGTCCGTGGCAGGTTGAACGGGCCACAAAAGGTGCTAATAATAAGGCCAAATAAAGGCAATACGTTCAACATATTACATAGAGCCGCAATCCGACCAGTCTTCCTTCTCTGCCTACAAACCTCAGTTCTACCTTCATACTTTCCTCGCCGTGATCATGAGCAGCCAAGAATCACTGTTGTCCAAGAGGCTACAAGAGGTGTCGCTGGATGACAAAGAGAAGCGGGTGCACGATGAGGACGACGGGGAAGATGAGACGATAGAGGACGAGAGTGGCTACGTTCCTCGCGATCCAGTAAAGGGAACAAGTTTCTTCCATTCTAACTACACAATTCTAATCCTTAATGTAGATGAACAAGATTCTAGAACCCTCGTATATTCTAAGACGCGAACCATGGGTTCGCCTCCCATGGACCTATTTTCCGATCCCCAAATACAATCATCGACCTTACTTGTTTCTCTTCGGATTCGGTTTCCGTTGGCTCGAGCTGGAAGACTTCGCATAGCACTGAAGCTCTGTCCTTCCCGAGAGGAAGTCAGACTGCACAGCATCAAAACCCGGGATGCGTGGATCGAGGGTGCGTACCACCTGATAGGAATTGCTGGGAAAGAGTTCGGGGTGTATATGGATATACAACCGGCGTATTCTAGAGAGGTGGATGTTGTTCTCAGATTATGGGATAACTATTCCGAGGGAATTCCTGATCCTGGGAGGGAGACGATGCTTGAACTGATCAGCAAGCTCCGGGAAGTTCTGGATGAAGCTGGTTTTGACAGAATGGCATTGTGGTATATAGCAAAGAACGAGTTCGATACTCCGGGCTATGGTGAACGGATTGACTTCAGGCGGTACATTCCTGCTGCAAGCGAAGCGTAGGTCTAGACCTGTTATACGTTCATTTTTCTCTTCGGTTTTGCTATTCGTTTTGCTGTGATCATGTTCTGCTTTCTTATCTATACGTTGTAACTCATTTGTGCCAATAGAGAAGATTGACATTAGTATTCGAGCTCAAAAATAAAAATCCATAGATTATGAGAATAATCACGTCTATCCAATGTCCGTCTATCCGTCCACTCCCTGCAGTTTGTCCAGAGCTCTGAGTGTGGACGTCCGCCTACTCCCTATAGTCACTCCGAGTATGGTCTTCTCCGACAGAACTAAGGGAGAAGACGTTGACGGGAAACTCAACTGGGGCGAAGAGGAGCGATGTAGTATCGCTTGTCAACAGGAAAGGGGAGAGGATCTGCCTAGGGCGAGTTGCCTTGGATGTTGAGGAAGGAATGCTAAATAAACAATTTTGAGCAAAGCCTTCATAAGAACAAGGAACGGAGGACACACCTCCATAACGTCCGCCGACGAGCCTCGGTTGTAGTGTTTTTTTTTTCTTGGAGTAGCCATTTAACGGCTTTCGACAGTCGCTTACGTGCCTTCTCGAGCCGGCTGTTACGAGAGGAAGGATTCCATCCCCGTCACAGCCTCGGGTGTAGTTGAAATAGACGAGAATAGGCTAAGTGGAAACACTAGTCAGCTAACTCGACTCGAATTCGCAATCACCAAAGTAAGAAAGCAATGAAGCTGAAAGGACGTGCGGAGGCCCAGCACCAGAAGTCATAACGCGAGACCGAATGGGGGGAACAAGTATAATGAAAGTCCAAAAATTTACCTTACGCACCCCAACGCCTCGAGAACACGCCCAAACCCCTCAAACTTCTTGTTCCATACAAAAATCGCCTATGGCAGCTGTCCAAACGGAAAGCGAAGAAGGCTGGTGGGCTTGACGATGGAGGGAACCTGCAAAGAGAAAAATCGTCAGAACTATAGCTCTGGAGGAATTAAAGGAGGGTAAAACGGTAAGTGACATACATGGTAGGCCCGGATTTCTACATCATTGCTTCAACTCCGTCGATGAGCAGCTCGTTGATGTCACTTTCTCGCGCAAGACGTGCATCCAGACCATTTTCCGCGAGCTGGCGGCTTTGCAGAGGTGGTGTGAGCACAGACTTGAATAGATGGAGGAAGTAAAAGCACAAAATCAGGTCGACAAAGACGACGGTGGAATAGCGAGGATGACGAGACCGGACACCGGAAATGATGAAAAGGGTGACTTCGGAGCAAGCACGAAGGTCGAGCTTGTCTCAAGCTTACCCCGGCTGTGCATTCCATTTGCAGCGTATGTTTGTGGTAGGCTTTGCACCGCTTTCGAATGCAGATCGCTCTTAAGCTGGGTACGGCCTTCCAGAGCGCCAGAAGTGTAAGTTTGGTGGATGCTGGACGGAGTAAGGAGCGGAAGGTACGGAGGTTTAGGGTGGTGTTCTCTTGACCACCGAAATTCGAAGAAGCGGAGGTAGAGGAGATAAAAACCACTTCAGAAACCACACATATGAGGGGATGCGCAAGCTATTCAGCGGTCAAGTTGAAGGACCGCCTCGGAGAGACCGTGTGGTTTGAGTACACCGCCAACTTCAAACATCGAGTCTTATTCTGAGCGAAATTTAAGCAAGACGAATGGATTCGAAGGAAGGATACCACATACACAYGAGATATTCGACCTTCACGCGCACGMGTCGCACTCGCTCCTTCTGCCTCCGCACGAAATTCAGTCGAAAGGTTTTTCAACCTATCCCTCAAATTCTTTGCGAGTTCGTCACCAGCCTCTGAGGGAAGTGGCTAAAAGCGCATGATATTCTGCATCAAGGAAGCGTAGGGCTGTAGTTTTCTGTTAGACGAGGGCAGATAGTAGACAATATGAGTTTTAATTAAACCCTAACCCCAGTAAGAATCTACCGTCTATCCTAAGGTGCTACCAGCGTCTATAGTTCTATAGTAAGCGCTTGTTCAAGTTTCTGATAACCTGCCAGTGCCGTCGTCACTTCATCGCGAAATGAGTTATTGTATTCATGGTACGTAGCATCGACATTCATGTTCTCGTTGTGGAATGCTCAATGACTTCCAAGAAGCAATTAATGAAAAGATTGACGCACTCGATTGGAAACTGACCGACAAATTTGAGGGGTTGAACGGAAGGCTGTCTGCATTGGAAGAAAAGGTGGATAAACTAATTCGGTCGGTCGCCCAATCAGCGGATGCTGTTTAATCTTCGACATGTGGTTAGCGTTTGATCTATATGTTGCATTTACGAGCAAAGATTACATTTAAGCTCTCAATTAGTCTCTCGAGCTAACGAGGGATAAAAAATGCTACGATAGCGAAAGTGGGACGGTGACAGTCTCCTGTGCCTGATACAACACAACGAAACCACTAATTAAAATGTTTATCGAGCATGATAAGGTCATGTTCGTTAACTATGGGATCAAAGTCCTGAATACCCACTAGCACCTTTATAGATTGCGCCACCCTCGCAGGATACCTCACCTTGCCGGCCTTGCCTGCCCAGTCAAAATCAATCAACAAGGGCTTATCGCCTCGGAAGATGACATTAGGCGGACGCAGATCCCCCAAAACGAATCCTGCATCGTGAAGTTCCTTGACTATGCCGCGAATCTGTTGATATGCGTCATTGGGCCACTGCCGCCGTCCAAGCTTTGCAGCGTTAGTCCCTTCAATGAACTCCATGACGACCATCCGAAGAGGACCTAGATGTAGCCCGCAAGCACCGGAATAGTCCTTCCAATCTTCCTCCCTGCCATCCAATCGTCCACAGTAGAAGAGCTGAGGAGCGAAGCCCTTTCGTGCAAGATGCGAATGAGCAGAGGCGCCGTATCTATCGACAAATTTGATGACATATTTGCGCGAAGACGATGTATCCTGGGCAAGGAATGTGACATTGAGGGAGTCCTGCTCGAGCACGTCCAAATATTTGAATTTGATTTCTTTACCGTCCTGGTAGAAACTAGTACAATGCGGGAAGAACCGAGGATTGGGTTTGTCAGGGATAAGTTTGACGTCGTCCATGGTGCTAATGTGCTGATAAAACTCCTGGAGGTCCTTCAGACATTCGCGTAGAGCAGTAAACACCTTAGCTAGGCGATACAAGTGGTTGTCCTCATACGTGGTAGCTTCGCCCATCCACATGATGTCAGTGAGGCGCTGCACAATAAACCTATCAGTAAAAACTATCCCGAGGACACAGAGGTAGGGACCACCACCAGCGATGGCGAACGTTGGGCAACAACACCTTTCACGAATCCTATCCAACTGGCATCAATTAGACTAGAAAAGTGGTAGACGGGCGAGCAAATATTACACACATCGTTGGCGGCCCACTGGGTGAGAACAGAATACGATGCTTGAACAAGTGGATCACATTCTTCCTCACCAAGGGAGCGTTTGATCTCCATGACAAGCAAAGGGACAAGACAGCTTTCCAGCACCTCGAACATGAGGCCGTCCGAAGTTCGATTGATGACCATAACCTGAGTAACAAAAGCATGGAGGATCTCTATGAGACGCTCATGCAGGTCTGAAGGCCTTGTAGACTCAGAAGACCTGATGGCGGCAGCGACTGTCATAAATTCGGCGACAGCAATGGCCGTGAATTTGTCGGGGATGAGGTTCGGATCATCTACCTTGGCCAGAAACTTCTGGAAGACCTCATGAAATATTTGGACGGGTGGAGCAATTGTAAGGATCGCTGGTTGATTGTGGGGACCAATAGGGGTGTAGAATCCATCATATATGACCTTCTTTTCGTTTTTCTGGTTTTGAGCGTAATCTTTGGACTGAACAGAACTGTGAGGCGGCAGAGAATTGGCACTTTGGAGAATGGAGTAGTACCCTAAGAGAAATAAGTGACAGACGGGAAGGGCATAAATTCGTAACGTACGGTTAAAAAGCGGGAATTCTGGCAAGGCGTCCGTCTGCTCTTCCACGTCGTCATCATCCTCAGCCCTTTCAGCGGTGACAATTAGATGCAGAGAATCTTCCTCGAAGCCCTCTGGAATGATGCTTGAAAGCTTGCTGGCACTATGGCATAACGTGGCAACACTCTCGAGGTCGGTGCTTATGCGTTCAAGTTCTCCGCTGCCAAGTGTATCCACCTTGAACTCTTTATTCGACTTAAAATCGAAAGAGTCCATAATGAGTCACAAGAATTGCTGAAGCTTGTAAGATCACCTTGTAGAAGTCTATAAGGGCGCGTCTGACGCGGAATTTGTACCTGCTCTGGATCTCTTGCGCAAACTTAGTTTTGAGATCCTGTACGGGACTTTCCCAGGAATACCCTGGTACTGTCAGGGTGAGGACCCGGCGTCTGGTAACTTCTGAGTGAACGAAGGTCCAGTTGATACGATTCGACGAGTGTGAACGCGTGAACGAGTGATATGAGTCATCGTGGTAGTAGTGACTCAGACCGCGACCACCGACAACGTTCGACTAATCACGTGCTAAACGGTTTTGTGCAACGCCGCATGCGGCTTCTACCTCCACTAGCCTCCACTTCGACTACTTGACAGTAATCTCCCCAGTCCACCTGATATCTATACTGGGCATTATACTTTACGCATTCGCAAGGTGCATTTGGTTTCATCATCCCTACTACTCCACCGTTTGGAGAGCGGCGCTGTCAGGCGCGCCGACTTCAAATGAAAAAAGTGACAAACATCGCGATTTCGACTTTCCGACGCTCCACACACGCATACAAATGAAAATGGATTGTGGTGCAGCAGTAACCTTAATAGCTACACAGCTCTCAAGAGGGAGACAGCTTCACTCTGTTTTGTCATAAGCAGTTGAGGTATTGGCTGTTCTGCTCTATCACGTCCCCCATGACCCCTCTCTTTGTTATTTCAATCATTACTCTCGCCTTCCTCATAACTTTCTCAAATGCTGCTGGTGACACTGCATGCTCGGGCACTGGACTTGGTTGGTATACAAATGCTGTTGGAGAGACGCCATGTACGTTCATTATCTATTTCGGCTTGAGCTTGAGACGATCTCTTTTTCAGGTACTACGTACCAACGGTTACGCCAGATATGCAACAGCACATGTGAGTCTCGCTCATGTCATACCGATGTGTCGTTTTTAATGGGTTCCATCTACGATAGACCAAGTGGGTTCGTTGAACCGCAACACACCTCCCGATTTCTGCGACGATCAAGTTGGTGAGTGAAACTTTGCGCTCAATTCAATTCAACACATTGCTGAAAACTTCACAGCGGATTGCTGTTGTAATTCTATCTCTTTTGCATTGAGCATGCTCTGTCTAAAGTTTGTTCGTGATTTATCCATCTAAATTATTGTCTGACACCTTTCTTTAGCTGCCAGCAAGGGGTTGGCAGTAGTGGAACAGGTATCGACGCAGGTACGCTCATTTTCATCGTTTCTGTGGTACTGAATCGTAAACAACGCGTACACAACGTAGGAAATGGAGCTTACCAGGATTATCTTGGGAATAGTGCCCATTGTTCGACTTCCAGTGCCAAGAATCAATCGTGCGTCTTGTTGCCGAGAACATTCCTGATACTATTGTTCATAGATTGCTAGGTTCCCCAACAACATTCAAAATGCTGTATGCAACAACGATATCAAGATATTTGACGACCTGTATACTCTTTTCTGGGGTACAGGAGCCTGGTAAACATCATTCGGTTCAGCTCATTACTCAGCATCCCACTGACGGGTACTATGACGTTGCGTTCGCTCGTAGGTTTTAGTATGTCAACCTAGCTTCCTGTCGCTTGCTCCGCTGATACTAATCATTCATGTCACAGTTCATGGACAAGTGAAACTCTCACAACCGACACCAATAGTAAAGACGGCAACACCTTCACACATTGTCAATCCACGACTGTAAACTCAACGTCTAGTTCGAAGGGCTCCTCACCTACGAAGACGGGAGCATCTGGAGGAGCAAATTCGTCTTCTTCCCTGGGGGGCGGCGCGATTGCCGGTATCGTAGTAGGATCCGTGGCTGCCGGCGTTGGAGTGTGTTTAGCGCTTGTGTTGCTCTTGAGGAAGAGAAAGAAACAGAAGGTCAGAAAATACACGGGGCAGGTTGTGCTAGAGGGAGATCCGTTCATGAATGGCGCGAATCCGAATGATAACGGTATAGGTGAGATAACAAGAGACTACTCTTTCTTTCTTGGGTGTACTCATGGTCCTATTAGATGCACCACCACCACCTGTGCCGTACAACTACAATACTTCCTCACATCACGACAACCTCTCTGTACCTGTATCCAGTGGACCAGGGACTTTCGCTGATACACACAATTCGAGCACTGAAGGCAGTGGCCCCGATGTATCCAGGAGTTATTCTACTCGCAAGCGGCCGCCTCATAATATCGTGGATAGCTCTACTGCGCCCAGCAGTAACGCGCCGTCGAGTCCACCTATGATGTCGCAAGTTCCACAGAGAGAGACAGATGCGGGGCCCGTTCGCGAGTCTATACTGAATAGAGAGGAGGACCGATTACCTCCCGCCTACGGCGAGCAAATTGGTTAAAACGGAGGAAGATTGGTCTTGGAAAAGTGGCATGTCTTTGCATTTGCCGAAGTCTCGCTTATTCGTTGTCCATCGTTTCATTCGCATCATGTGTGTACTATGATAAATACCCAAAGTTGGTGATAGATGAGTCTATCTACTATGCTTTACTCTATAGATTACATCTTCAATTAATTCCGTAAAGTGATGGAACGAGTTTGTTCTATGCCCATGTTTTTGTTCTGACAATCTCTCACCTACGAGGTCGACGGAACTTCGGCGTCAACAACGATTCTCTTCGTCATCGCTCCATCGGCAGAAAGTGCGAATTCTACCGTTCTCCACTGCCGACATACTGAATCCCCGTTTCGCGAAGTTCAGGCTTCTCGATGATACAGAAGAGGTAAATTTGAACTTCTTTGAATGAGGTTTGGTGAAGCGATGTCTAGGACCCTAGGTCTTTCAGTGAATCAAGCTATGTACGTATGTGCTTAGCTAGGTCGGCCATTAATGCGTAGGTCGACGTCGTCCGAGGAAGGTCCGTCCGACTCCGTATCGAGAGTCGGAGTATGAGACGGGGGGACTATCAGGATCGGGTTGGGGGTCAGTAAAATCAGTGAGAGCTTTTACAATGACATTTGCAAGTCGACTTCAATGAGATGGTGCAAGTTCAATCTAGTCCAACCGGTGTGTTAACGTTATTCAAGTTAGATCTTCGATGATTGAAGTAATTCTGCAACTGATAAATATACCTTCCATGACAAGCGTCAGAGGGTGTCTACATTCAAATCCTTACCTCAACAATTGTCTCGCGCTTGTTATGTCGATACTTTTACATTTTTCCGCAGTGTCTCCTCGATTTCTCCGGGAGCCTTAATTAACCTACATATGTACGGAAAAGTCTCTTTCTCCAAGGTCGCTATGGTCACGGAAGATATACATAGGGTAGTCGGAGTCCGGGCGCGGTATTCCGAGTCTTATCTTGCCTCGGCTTGTTGAAGATAGGTATTCTCATTTATATGGAATGGAATTTCTGGTTTCCTGCATAATCTCTGTCTGGATTGTGTCGGAATTTCTCAGCTCTCTTCGGGCATGGTGCTTATACTCTCCCCATCAATAGTCTCTAATAGTCCTCAGCGGAAAGTGACAACCGAGATTTGTTCTGCAGAACCAGTGCGGCTTGCAGTCCGGAAGGAAAGCTGGTAGGAAACTTACAAACATGGACATGGGAATTTGATTTCGTCTTTAGCAAGTCATGAGTTCCAGTCTGTTCCAGTAGGAAATATGGCAAATTATGGCACCAAATACCCTAAGACGACACCCGCGGAACCGCGATCTCGGAAATGGTGGAAATGGATAAGATCAAAAATCTGGATCAGGATTTGTACGCATTCGTACATGTTCGTTATTTGGAACGAGATCAGGCCTCCGGCGGCTACAATGCGTTTTCTAAACCTTCCAAATGAACGCATAGGGGTTATCGTGTACTTGCCTTAGGCCTGTGGGTAACAGGGATTCGATGTATGCTACGATGATTCTCCGATGTTTGGTAAGTTTTTACCTTGGCGAGTTCTCCAGGTCGAGCAGCCATAGGGTAAAGGTACGTTGACGAAATCGGTCTCACCACGATTACTCGCGCCCCCTCGCATATTTTCACGCTATTGACTTGAGGCATTTTTCGATTTTTCCTGTGTTCTACCGTCCATTTTTGACATGCTTCTTCGAAATCCGCCTGTAAGTGATTTGAAGTCAGCCAAGTTCCAAGTTCCGAGAAGCTCGCTTTCATGGAAGGGGAAGGGTCGATCGGAAGAATTTCGCTGACAGGCGAACAGCTGACGTATTCCTTTACCTTGAGGATGGGTAATTCAGTTTGGAAGGGCCGTTTTTGTGGATGATTCGGGGTTCGTGCGCGATAGTACGACCATCGGAGGACATGGAGCTGTACATCCATAGCAATTGTTATTGACATGTCTTTCGAATTTGTTACTTACTCACAACGAAGTACTACATGAAGAGGCGACGATAAGCAATGCGGGACTATTGCCCGAACAACAGGATCTGTATCTAAACAGGAACACGAAGAAGCTCGGTCAGATCAATGAGGTTTCCCTTGCTATTCAGTGCTGCCTGAATGAAGGCGACGTCTCCCAACGCCTTCATAGGATCACCTATATCGAGGACATCGTCTTTCCCTTGAATCTTACCAAAGAAACTCCTCATTTCTGTTTGGACTCCGATAGAGGGGAATGTCATTTCTTCTTCCTTCTCTTCGTAAGCTGTTTCTTCGTCGTCGGTGTCTCCTTTTCCTTTGACGAGCGATTTAATGACGACCTTGAAGCCGTCTGGCACTCTGTTAACGGCAAGCCAACCTTCCGTTCCCGTGATAACGAGATTGTCTGCTGCAGGTTTGGATTTAGTCGGAGAGGCAAAAGTCATCTCCACTATTCCGTGGTAGTGGGAACCGGCGCGAACAACGCTGTGAATCGTGTCATGTGGGAGAAGGTAGTCTTTGTTCAGGGATGCGAATCCGGATAAGTGCGTGAATTCTCCGGAAAGCATCGTTCGGAGGGCAGCAATAGTGTGCTAGATGCAAGTGATTGTCAGCGTGGAGCTTTCTCAGTTTGGATGTAGACCCTGTCTTACAACACCACCGTCTAACTAAGAAGAGTGAAACAGAAATGAGTACACTGAGAACGGAAGGCTTAGTTGGCGAATATTTACTTACCAAAAAGCCACCTTGATACTGTGCAGAAAGAATCAGAAGGGGGTAATGTATGTCATATAGAAGCTCACGTCTGGAACAGTACGCCATGGTGTCTTGTACCATTGAGAAGTCTTGTCAATGTAATTGATAACGGTGGCTTTGAAGAATATGACTGCGCCAATTTTACCAAACTTTACAGCTTCACCAGCTACTCGGAATACCGGTTCAGCTTCTTGGTCCTCAGCAACGCGCCACACCAAGCCTTTCTGCACGTACGGAGATGCGTCCCGAATTAGACTGAGACCCTGCGCAACATCTGGAGCGACTGGTTTCTCGCTCAAGACGTGCTTACCGGCGGCTAGAGCTTTAAGAACGATTTCTGGCTGTAGGGAGATAGGGAGGGCAATGATAACTGCGGTCACGTCTGGCCTCGAGAGAAGTGCGGTCAAGTTCTTCTCGTGATCGCCATCGAAGTAAACTTGGACAGGAGCGGCCAGACCAAGGACATTTGTCGCAGTCTCGGCTGTCTCTCGAGCACTCTTTTCTGAACGTGAGTAGATTGCCTTTACAGTAGGTGCATCAGGACCGAGAGCAGCAAGAGCTGGGAGGTAAGCTTGGAGTCCATCGATGATGAATTCTCGGTAAGATTGTGGATAGAAATGGAGATACTCCCACCTTGATGTACAAATAATCCGGCACCAAGGATGGCAATTCCACTTATCTCAGAAAACGACATGAGTAAATAGTACGTAGTACGTTTGAGCTCAGGGTGGATTGCAGAAAATGAAGCTATGAAGGTGTTTTCGTTTGAAACGGCCTCGAGGCAAGGTTGTTATCAAATGTCCGGGTCACGTGTTTGTTTCCGACGATTTTCCGGGCGTAGAATGGTTCAACTCTTTGTCCTTGACCGCCATCTTACGAAAACAAATTGGTTTCAGATTTGGGAATACTCGCCCAACTAAATGTCGTCTCAGACTTTCAAATTCTCAATCTCTTCCTTCCAGGCGACTGCCGGTCGAAACGAGCGAGATCTGCGGGGAAGATGGCGCTCAGATGTTACCACCGGACATATCTCGGGAATGACACCATTTAGTTTTATCAGGAACATTTGTGATGTCGGAAGATTCTTCACCAGTCTTCTTGCTTTAAGAAGGGCAGAGAGCTATATCCTGCTTGAAGCTCTTCAGCCAGCTTTTTGTGTCGACTACCCAGCCATACAGTAAACGTCGACCATGACCGCCTCTGAGAAAAAGCTGCCGAAGGATTTCATCTGGGGCTTTGCGACTGGTAAGTATATCCATCTATTTATACAGATACCAGTTATTCTTATATATATATTGCTTTGAACGCGTTTGAACGATTTTCTTGCAGCAAGCTTCCAAATCGAAGGGTCAACAAATGTAGACGGTCGCGGCAAATCTATCTGGGACGATTTCTCGAGAACACCTGGCAAGATTATGGATGGACGCAATGGAGATATTGCAACTGATTCATACAGACTATGGAAGGAAGATGTGGCATTACTCGCTGAGTATGGCGTCAAGTCCTATCGCTTTTCGATCGCCTGGTCGCGTATCATTCCTTTGGGCGGACGAAACGACCCTGTGAATCCAAAGGGTATCGAGTTTTACTCCAATATAATTGACGCGCTGCTTGAGAAAGGCATAGTTCCATTCGTTGTATGCAATTTTTTCCATCTAATCTTCCGTCGCTTTTCTGATCATGTTCTTCAGACACTATACCATTGGGACCTGCCTCAGGCCCTACATGACCGATACGGCGGGTGGTTGAACAAGGAGGAAATTGTCCAAGATTATACACACTTTGCAAAGGTTGGTAGCCCTAATTGTTTTCGAGACCCTTCCGTTTATCAACGGAGAAACCAAATCAATGACGAAGTGCTGACTCTCCACCAAACTTAGGTCTGCTTCGAAGCTTACGGTGATCGCGTCAAACACTGGTACGCTGCCTTTCCCTTCTTTCGCTCATATGACAGTATGCGTGCCTGCTTGTTCTCTCCCTTTACAATGTTGCCTACCTGTTACTCTGGTATTCTTCTGTACCTTTCTTCGATGGTACCACCAATATTTATCCGTTCAATCACATGTCGCTCACCTCCCCTTTCTGGATCTTACATTCTTGATTTCAACCTCTCAAGTGATCTAAATCTCATTGCTCGATTGGCTCACGTCGTCAATCTCCATGCTGATTTCCTTTTTTTCTCATACAGGCTTACGTTCAATGAACCGTGGTGTATTTCTATCCTGGGTTATGGACGTGGCGTCTTTGCACCTGGGAGATCAAGTGACCGAGCTCGTTCGCCTGAAGGTGATTCTTCCACAGAGCCATGGATGTACGTTTTCGCAAACTCTTTCGTTTATCCTATTGACATCGGTTCTACACGCTGATCTTTTCCCCCTTTCTGTTGAACTATGCACCTCCTGACAGCGTCGGCCGTAATGTCGTCCTCTCTCATGCGAGTGCAGCCAAGCTGTATCGAGAAGTTTTCAAGCCTGTTCAAAAAGGTCAGATCGGAATCACCTTGAATGGTGATTGGCAAATGCCTTGGGACGATAGTCCTGAGAGTGAGTTTTTCGTTGTAGTGGAACATTATGGGACGAGCTTCCGATCAGTATACATGCATTCTTAGATATCGAAGCTGCACAGCATGCTCTTGACGTCGCCATCGGTGCGTATGATTCATATTTGGGCATGAGCGAGAGATTCTAACGATCCTCGGTTTTAGGTTGGTTTGCCGTGCGTTGAATGATCGCGTGTTATGAAAAGGATATTCATCTGCCAATAGGATCCTATTTACTTAGGCCATTACCCACCCTACATGCGGGAGTTCCTTGGAGATCGACTCCCAGAATTCACCGACGAAGAGCTGAAGATGGTCAAGGGGTCGTCGGACTTCTATGGGATGAACACCTACACTACGAATTTGTGCCGTAAGTATTAGCTACAATATTTCTCCGCAAGTTCGAGTTTTTTTATCGCAATCTCTACTCTAGGTGCTGGCGGAGACGACGAGTTTCAGGGCTTGGTTGACTATACATTTACTCGCCCGGATGGAACGCAATTGGGGACGCAAGGTTCGTGGCTCGTTACACTTTCGTCTTCATATCACTGCGCTTACCTTGAGTTTATATAGCTCATTGTGCTTGGCTGCAAGACTGTAAGTGTCACCCCGTATCGTAAATCAGATATCAATCATATAACGGGTTTTTTTTATAAGATCCGGATGGGTTCCGTGCTGTGAGTCCGAACTAACCATCACCGTATCCTCCTGCTGATTAACCTATCAAATTCATAGTTACTCAATTATCTATGGAATGTGAGTCGCCTACCGATTGGCTCACAACTCTGTTCTCATATACTTTCTCCTCGACTTTTCCATCCTTAGCGATACCATATGCCAATCTAGTGCATTCATTCTTCCTTACTTACTCATATGCTCTTATCTAATACCTTGATTTTAAAAGCGTCACAGAGAACGGATTTGCTGTCAAAGACGAAGATACTATGCCACGAGAAAAGGCCCTCGCTGATGCCGACCGTGTCCATTACTTTGAGGGTACGACACGAGCACTGTTGCAAGCAGTGACGGAAGACGGGGTTGATGTTAGAGCTTATTTCCCTTGGAGTGAGTTTCTACAAGTTTCGGAGTCCGCTTGGCTTGACTATACTTATGTCTATTTCTTTGTTCTATTGCTAGGTCTCCTGGACAATTTTGAGTGGTAGGCTTTATTGAGATCAACAGGTCTACACTCCATAACATTTCCGTCAATTCTTCCACAGGGCGGACGGCTATGTGACACGCTTTGGGTTGACCTACGTTGACTATGACACCCAAAAACGGTACCCGAAAGACTCGGCGAAATTCTTGGTCAAGGTTCGTGATAATAACCAATCCTACTACTGTAGGGCTGATCCACGTCTATTCCAGTGGTTCAACGAACATGAGTATGTCCCATCGACCGCACAACCGCCTAAGCTAAATCGAGACTCGAGTTCATCAACTGCTGGATCAACAAAAGCCCCTAGTACGCCCCGTGATGAGACAGGCAAAAGTAAGATACGGAATGAGTCTGTTCTTACCAAGGCCGTACAGGCTGTTCGAAAAATCTTTTGTTGAATGATATCGATTGAATGGATGTGTCTAGCTCGCGCTACTTTGCTTTGACGATAGCTCATGACTCGATTCCCGGGCCGCGACACGACGATGCTTTATTTCCTTTGTACCTATATCCTCCTTGGGACTCTTTGCTTGTATGTCCAATACTGTAAAGATATATTTATACGTCCACCATAAGTAGGGCTTTTAGGCCCAGGCGCGAATCTTACTTACGCAAACGGTTCAAGAATAAGCGCTCGTTCAGCCATTCGACGCGAGCGCTTGCTTTGTCATCTCGTCATTTCTTTCAATTTGCTCGCCACAAGCTCGCCATGACACGACACAAGGAAGATATCAGAGGATACCCCGAATCTTGTCACCCCGCATTTACAGCTTGTCGTGATTGGAGAGCAACTTCTACCAATGTCAGCTTATTGGTCAATGTTTAACGTCTAGGCCTGGCTCTATTCTGGATCGACTGATACACCAATCAGCTTGCAGCCAGCGGTTCTCGGCTCTGTTTTAATTGCTGTTCAAGCTACGTATATAATTTGCGAATCACCTTGGAGCAAGTTGTCGTCCGCATAACCGTAACCAATGAGCTTCACGCAGGTCTCTAAACATAGACCTATAGCATTTCATCTTGGCTAGATTTCTGTCGACTCAAGTCTCGAACCGTATTCGTCCCCGTTTTGGCGCTCTCGATCGACTCTCGGTTTCAGAGGCTCCATGCATGCTCGCTGATTCATTACGAAAACTAAACGAAGATGACAAAACGCGAGAAGCTATCCCATTGGTGGGCCCCCTCTAGCCAATGTACATTTGCATAGTTCGGGATATATCTTGGTCACGTTCAGATTTAATTGGCTTCGAACTTCACGCGCTCTCTGTTGCTGTCGCTATGCTTCTGGACCTCGAGATGAATCATGAAAGTGGTACAGCCAATCGCCTTTGAGTCTTCTGTTCAAGTCTGCAACTCGTTCACTGGCCCGAGGCACATTCGGGTGCGTAATACACTTATGTACTCGCAAAAAATTAGTAATACAAGGTTTGCAGAACCGTGCTTGTGTCGGAAAAGGGCTTTGCATATCTTCGACATACGGGTCACTCTAATAAGCGATGTTGATGACTCGACCGCGATATATACGAGCGAGCTTTCGGAAAACTTCTAACCATTCCCCCCGCGACTTACTTTCCTGACACGCAAACGTTCAAATCAATTAATGACAGCACCTTCGCCTACTGAAGTTCTTGGCAATACCAAAGATTTTGGGCTCATACCGATCCCGAGGAGGCTGCAATATAACCCGGAAAAACCCTTCCACTTTGGTACGGTTCTAATCATTAGTTTCGGTTTCACGAGCACATTTGGTGAGCCTGGCAGGTCTTCATGCTATGTGACTGCTCGTTCAACGGTTGTTTCAGCAATGGCCAATTTGTATTATCATCAACCTATCATGGGTGGGTCCTTCAATCAACCTTTTCATTAATCACAAACTAATCAGTCATTGTTTCGTCTCTTCAGTTGAGCTTTCCAAAGTTTTCAATGTGTCCTACAGCAAGATTTCGATGTGAGAGCGCTTCGGTTTTTTTGCTAGCTCTACGATGGTGCTAATAGAATAATGCAACACAGTTTGCCGACTCTAGTACAGGCAGGGTGCGTGTTCTAGTCTGGCTCAACACAGGTTTACTAATCGTTCGAGCCTTGACAGATATGCAACAGGGATCATTCTCATTTCACCTCTGGGTGATCTCGTACGACGAAGACAGCTTATCCTAATCCTTGTCACTATAGCGACTTGTCTGACGATCGGACTGTCCGTAGCAAAGAGATTAATCGTGTTTCAAGTCCTTACGTATCTTGTCGGCGTTTTCTCCGTGACGTCTCAAATTCTTCTGCCTCTCACTGCAGATCTCGCTCCTCCTGAGCGGCGAGGATTTGCGCTTTCAATTGTGTTTTCCGGTCTTCTGACTGGCATTCTTGTCGCGCGCCTCCTCTCCGGCATTATAGCAGAATTCGCGAGTTGGAGAATCGTCTACTACATGGCGATTGGTATTCAATGCTTCATTCTTGTTCTTCTATATTTCTTGGTGCCTGATTACCCGCCACGAAACAAAAATTTGACATACATACAAATATTGCGGAGTATGCTGAAGTTCAGCGTCACAGAGCCTGTTCTTATTCAAGCTTCGCTGTGCTGCATGGCCTCTGCGGCATCTTTCAGTGCTCTCTGGGCTACCCTTACATTCTTGTTATCCGGGGCACCCTATAATTACACCACGTATGTATCTCCATCACGCTTGAATACTGTTACTCAATTGTTATTATTTTCTAGGTTGGAAATTGGACTATTTGGGCTCGTGGGCATACTAGGGGTGTCGATGGGCCCGCTTCTTGGGCGTGTGATAGACTGCCTAGTACCTTGGTATGCGTCTCTCATTGCTTGCATGTGCCTTTTGGTCTTCCAAATCGTACAAATCGTTGGCAATGGTTTGAACATCTCCGCCGTTATCATCGCCATCTTTGGTATGGACGCCTTCCGACAAATGCTGCAAACCTCATTGGCCACAAACATATTCAGGTTAGAGTACATAATATTCTCTACAGTGGATGGTTCAACTGAAACTTATCCTTAGTATTGCCCCTGAGGCGCGCGCACGACTAAATGCCGTTTATATCTTCACAGTAGGTCCAAGTTTTCACAGATCTGATCATTGTATGTATCTGATTGATTTAAGATTTTCGTCGGGCAAGTCATGGGCAGTTCTGTTGGAACGAAAGTATTTCTTAAATACGGCTGGCGAGCAAGCGCTGGTGTAACTCTTGGATTCGCTGGTTGGCAAATATTTGTTCTTCTTCTCCGAGGTCCTCACTGCCGTAGGCACACTTGGTTTGGGTATGAAGGAGGATTGCGGGCAAGAAGAGATGTAGAGCAGAGGACGAACGAAGCAGGCGAAGTCAGGGACCCCTCTGTAAGGAATATTAACTCTGATGGCCACGATACAGATAAGATTCCTGGTCGAGAAGCTGAGCCGGTGTAAGCTGGTGCAGAAAAATAGTTATTCGAAGATTTGTATATAGACTTGCTCAAATCTTGCTTACGCAATGGTTCAAGAATAAGCGATTGAGCGCTCAGCCATTCAACGAGCGCTTGCTTTGTCATGGCGCCGCGCCATCTCTTTCAATTTGTTCGCCATGATACGAGAGTTTGTCGCTTCTTGGTCGCTTTATATTTTCTCCGAACTTTTCTTTGGAGATGTCGAAGTGTATACCTTGACCGCAACGGCCCTCGAATATGCCACCCTCCCTCATTCCAGAGCCTCTGCACACCAAGGACTTCGCTATTATTCCTATACCAAAACGGCTTCGATACAATCCTGAAAAACCTTTTCATTTCGGCGCTCTTCTAAATATATGTTTTGCTATCACGAGTACTTTCGGTATGTCCAACAACAGATTCATGGCTCGTGCGACAACTCAACTATATGTACAGCTCTGGCCAATTTGTACTATTGCCAGCCCATTTTAAGTGAAGTCGGGTGCTATTTACCTAAAGACGAGCGTACTGACTTCTGATGGAGTCGACCTTGCGAAGGATTTCAATGTATCATATGACAGGATATCAAAGTATGTATTAACTACGTTCGTGATGCATCTTCCTTGCCTTTGAAAAATTCAACAGGCTCCCTACTCTCGTTCAAGCAGGGTGTGTACGATTGATCTTCGTTCCGATTAGTGGTTTTGAATTCCACCTGCCAGATATGGGACCGGCCTCCTCTTCATATCACCTTTGGGAGATCTCGTCCGTCGACGGCAGCTGCTCTTCACCCTTATTGCAGTATCGGCCTCCTTATCAATTGGTCTGGCCGTTACGACAAACTTGGCTGTGTTTGAAGCCTTGTCGTTCCTCATAGGTGCTACTTCCGTAACGCCGCAGGTTCTCATTCCTCTTGCAGCGGACCTTGCTTCTCCAGAGCGCCGAGCAACCGCTATGTCGATCGTATACTCTGGGTTATTGCTGGGTATTCTGATTGCTCGTGTTCTTTCTGGAATCATCTCCGATTTTAGTTCCTGGCGTATCGTATATTATATGGCGATTGGAATACAGTGGGCATCTCTCGCGGTGTTATACTTCATAGTACCGGACTATCCTGCGAAGAACAAACACCTCACGTACAGCCATATTCTATGGAGCATGGCGAAGTTCAGCGTTACTGAACCTATCCTCATCCAAGCGTGCTTGGTTAATCTGGGATCCGCTGCTGCGTTCAGTAGCTTTTGGGTTACGCTCACATTTTTGCTGGGTGGCGACCCTTATAACTACTCTACGTGAGCGACTATTTTCGAGTTTAAATGTCTCCTTCCTGAAAGATTATGTATTTCATTTTTAGGTTGGTGATTGGCCTTTTCGGACTGATAGGAATTTTTGGAGTCGCGATGGCACCTTTGGTTGGACGTTTTATCGATCGGCTCGTGCCGTGGTACGCGTCCCTTGTCGGCGTGCTTGGTCTCCTAGTCTTTCAAGTTATTCAAGTTGTCGGAAATGGCTTGAGCATCGCAGCCGTGATCCTCGCGACATTCGGCATAGATATCTTTCGTCAAATGCTCGAAACATCCCTCGCGATTCGCATTTTCACGTATGTGGACCGGGTTCTGCTAATGCCACTTACAATGCTAAGACTATTATGTGTAGTATTGCCCCTGAAGCAAGGGCAAGATTGAACGCCATATACATTCTTATGGTGTGTAATTGACGTACATAGCAACAGCGAAATACTCATCTCATTGCTTCCTGAAAAGCTTTTTGTTGGTCAAGTGATGGGTTCTGCTGTCGGTACGAAAGTGTTCCTTACTTATGGATGGCGCGCGAGCGCAGGCGTAACTTTGGGCTATTCCGGGTGGCAGCTCCTTATACTCTTGCTGCGAGGGCCGCACTGTCGTAAACATACGTGGTTCGGGTATGAAGGAGGCTTTACTGCCACCAGAGCCGCCGTGGAGAAGAAAGAGGCTGAAAATGTGAAAACGGATTCAAATACGGCGACGACAGAGGATACTAAGGGATCGGATCTTGGGACAAAGAATTTGGAATCTAGAGCTGAAATAGAGGTGGACAAACCGTTGAAAGGCGAGAAAGACGTCCGAGCAGGGGAGCCATGATTTTTGCCTTTTGTGTATTGGGGTAACCCGCGATAGCCTGAGCCTCTCTATAGATTAAATTCTTCGCTTAGACAAATAGCATCATTCGTGAGCTCAGAAATACAGTAGAATGTGCATGCGCTCTATACCCATTGGCTATGAAATTATCGTTGTATAAGTCACGACGAGAAGGAAGTAATAATACGGTGAATATTTTTGCAACTATCTATCTTTTTCTGTATCCATTACAAAGGAGTCGTGCAATAGACAACAACACAGAACGGTAACACACCTACAGCCTTCTGCGTGTCCCTCTCACACCCCTCATGCTAGATCCATCTAACATCGAATAAAATTCCCCACAATCATACTCGGGATCCCCCACTTGTCCCTTCTAATCGTGAACGAGAAGCAACAGCTCACAAGACCCTCTTCGGTTGGGCCTATCCCCGGGGCGGGGGTAGATGGAATGAGAGAGGCTCCGGGACCGGAGGCAGGCGAAGTGCTGACGCCCGATACACCCGCGCCGGAGATGCCTGTATAGGGTTCATGGAAAATGTGTCAGGGATGATCCGCGAAGAGGGATTGAGCTATACTCGCCTAGGGAAAGAGCTCCATTGCGAGGGGTAGCGGTGCCGATGCTGAGCTGAGGCTTATACCGCAATACGCAAGAGGTGAGGACAGCTTTTTGAGAGGAGTCGAAGGCGACGTGGCCATATTTCTGTGGGCGCAGGACGAAATATGGAAGACAAGGATAAGAGAGAAACGGAGGAAAAAGAAGACGGTCAGTAAACTGTAACATACAGTGACAAAGACGAAAGAGCATTCGAAGCTGGGGGGATGGGTAGGAGCAGAAAATGAACAAGATGGATGAAGCGTGCTGCGGCGAGGGATGTGTAGGGAGATAAAGGAATGCCAAATATTAAAATGTAATAGGCCATCCGAGACACCAAGGGAGAAAGAATCTGAAAAGCCGAAGCGAACAGTCATGACGAGACGGTGAAACACATGGCAGTAGAAGGACTGCGCTTGGAACAAACAAGACCCCATGGATACCCACCTCCCAGTAGTTGACCGCGCTCTCCTCTGCCATGAGCTCATAGATACACAGCCTTCCTTCCCGCATCAGATACCCATCCACCCCTACCAGCTCCGAAAATTCTCTGTTGCCCTTGTAAATCTCACCAGTTCGACGCCAGAGACATGCAGGGACACCCATGGCGGAGAAAACACGATCATAGTCAAGAAGAAGACGCTCAAACGCCTCCTCGATGAATACGAGGTCCTGGAGAGGATTTCAAGTGCAAGGAAAAGGTGACAACGTTGGGAGTGAGCTTACAATATCACGCAAGGACTGGGCGACAGCGCGGAATTTCGGTCTAAGCACTGATAAAGGCTGTAGGATTTGCTGTTTTGATTCTTGTGAAACACTAGAAAGTGCGCGCCATTAGCATGGTCGAGACGTCATCGAGGATGCGATGAGACTACTTACTTGCGATCCATCCACCTCGATAACCTCGCATAACCCTTTACGTAGTTATATGGCTTCAATAATCCTGCCTCGTACTTGCTCTTAATGACACGACTAAGCCTCTCGTCTCGTGGACCAGGCTGCTGGTCTGCAGCCGTGAGTAAGAACTTTTCCGTCTTCGTAGCGGCAGGGAGAATTGTGGAAGGATCTGGCGCTTCGGTTGAACTCGAGTCGGATTTTTGGGCTTGTCCGTCAGTCGGCTCAGAGCTACCGGTTTCAGCATCTGAGGGCTGAGGCTGGTCGGTAGTAGAAGATGGATTTGACGGCTCAGTAGCGGAAGTGGAATTGGGGTCAGAGGTGGAATTGGAGGATAAATTTGTGCTATTCGCGGGCGGCGCTGCGAGGGAGGTGTAATTCGTGCCGTTTGCGACTGGTGGATATGACGATGCCGTTGTGGAGGTCATTAGTGAAGGCGCAACAGAGGTAGGTGCACTGAAGAAAGATCCTTCATCGAGCGTTTCGAGAAAGTCTCTAGAAGAAAACCGCGGCATTAGGGCGGGAACATCCGATAAAATATTGGAGACGCACGTTAAAACGGAGAACTCGTTCCCAAGAGTTTCTGGTCGGTACAGGAAAGGCGTTTGGGAGTCGGAAAGTAAAGGCCATGAAGACGCTGCTGCCGTTGTACCTGCCGCCGTAGTCGTTATGGTCGGATTCGTTGGTACTGGCATGGTCGTTGTTGTCGATGCTTGCGGAGTGCCGTACATGGTAGCTGGTTCGAAAAACTTTCAGCCTCATCCCTAGACGTTCCAAGAGTTGACATGGACATACTGGTAGAGTACCCTCTCGATAAATCGACACCTCCAGCTGTCGAGCTGGCATCGGTTCCGGCTGGCTTGTCGGCTCGTGGTCGACGTTCATCATGGCAGAGATGACCAATTTCTCGTTTTATACTGCGAAAGTGATACACCGTCAGAATTCGGATCGAAACTCGGTGAATAGAAGGCCAATCAAAACATTAAAAATATAGCTGGAGACTCACCATCTTTGACAAGGCCTTCCCTCATCGCAAGTCATATGGCTCCTCCTGCAGTACAAGCATGCATGGTTGACCTTCCTCCGTTTTGTTGTTTTTTTCTTCTTTCCTCCGTTTCCTGGCTCCTCTCCGTTCTCGTTCTCGGTTGCACTGGCGTTTGGTCCAGCTGCGGTTCCACCACCGTTCATATCGTCATCAACCGATACTGATCTTCCAGCGCTAGTGCCAGGTCCTTCGCCTAAGGATGCTGATATGTTTGCGCTGCCGCTTGGCATCGAGGAACTAGAGCTTGCGCCTAGTGGGCCTTGCTGGTCGTATGTCGTGAATGTTGACATCAGAGCCTGTAAAAGCGCCGAAAATTACGCAAATCTGGGGGAACAGGGAGTAAACAGATAAGGAGGTAGGAAAGGAGTAAGTAGCTGGAGAAGATGAAAACAGGGCAGAGTCCCTCGACCCTGAGCGACTCGACTTTCGAAATTTCAAGGTCGGTCAAGCGGACCCGGATGAGAAAACGAAGTGTTGTAACCCTAAACGCACTTAACCCTAAGAAGTTGTGACCTCCTCCCGATCCTCGCGGAAACATCGAGAAAGCACGGAAAACTTGAAGGAAAAGAAAGAATTCGAAAGCGACAGCATAATTCAACGAAAGTGATAAAAATACATGAGATGCTATAGTATTCCAAGCACAGGATCCAGTCCAGTCCATTGCCAACATGCAAGCCGTCACACTACCGAAATCTTCTTGCTTCTGACTCCTTCATTTAAGAATCCTTAATGCCATGTTCGGCTTCCCACAGAACGACCGTACCCCGTATCCTACTACCTAGTACTTGCCAGTAGCAGGATAGGTGACTGGGAGTAACTAGGCATGCACCTTCCAAGGGGTGCACAAGCTGATATAGCTGCACCGACGCAGCTGTGACTTTGTCCTTCTCTCCTCATCGTCGTCCCTCACCTACATCGCTAATTTTCTCGTCATCACCTTCGCCATCTTTCTGCTCCGGCACGCCGGCGGAGAACGTCATACTTCTTGCTACTCTCGCAACCCCTCTACCGACTCCCACGCCAACGCCAACGACTCCGTCGCTAACTTTCATTCCGACTCTCTTTGCCTTTCTACCTACCCAGAGCGAGCCGTAGATAAGGAATTGGAGGGTCATGGACATGCCAACGAATCCGCATACTAGGAGAGTACCTAGTGGCCATGCGTCGAACGCTACGAGGGCAAGGAAGCCCATCAGGGAGAAGACAGAAATGAGCATGCATAGTGTGGGTATGCGGGCGGAGAGGGAGAAGGATGCATAGGTGTTGAAAACGTCGAGTGCGCGAGGCTGAAAAGGGGAGGAATTTTATTCAGCAAGAAGAGAGGTCGAGAAAATTTCATAGCACTTACGACGACGACGTGTGTAGGAGACCAGGCATAACGTAGGAAAAACCATGCGTCACAGAACATACCCAGTCCTGTAGCAACAGAAGAAGCTGCTATCGCGGATCTTGCGTTCGCGTTGACTTCGAAAAGCGAACCGGAGGAAATGGTGAAAACGGCAGTGTCAACCCTGTATTAGGATTTTTGAGTACAACAATGGCAGAAGGGAACGAAGCACAGACGAGACTTACGCAGCGAGAGCAGTAAGCGCACCACCAACATATGTCCATTCCATTTGCAGTCTCTGGAATATTCGTTCGTATGAACTCTCTCCATAAGCTGAATTCAACTCCCCGTACATGGTGAATGTACACAACACCCGCTCCCACCATTTCATCTCTGCAGCCATCATTTCTTCGACGGGGACTTGCTCGGAATAGAGAGGTAATATTCCTTGGGGTGCCTCCATCCCAAGAGCGGCGAAGGATACGCGGATCACCCATGGTATTGCAGGATGAGAATCTGGGTGACATTGTGTTTCGTCGTCAGAGAACAACGTGCGTAGGGGGCTTCGTTCTGAGGGAGATTCATAACCAGCCTCAGCCCTTTCATCCTCCGAGCTCGTACACGACTCCGATATCCATTTTTCTTCTCCTTCATCGTCAGAAAAGACTGAAAATCCTTTCATCACGCGGCGTCGCCTTCGCTTGCGTCGCTTCCGGAGCTCTGAGTCTGGAGAACCAGGCGAGCCGAATGGCGGTAGAGCGCCAGGACTATTTTGAAGTGTCTTTTCGGAATCGATAGATCGAGTAGAGGTCTGTGAAGATTGGGACTCTGCGTCTGAAAAACCTATCATGTAGAAAAGTGAGTTGATATAACAGAGGTGCAAAGGGAAGGAAAACGCACCTTCACTGTCACCTTCATCATTCCAAGCCTCTCTGATTAACCCGCTTCCCAAATCAACCCCCGAAGGAGGTGTCAAGCGAGTCTGTAACGTCGCACAAGATGTATTTTGAGTGTTACGTCCTGAGCCAGAGATGTGTGAGGCCTGACGACGTTGCAAGCGTTTCGTTCGTCCAGATGGTGAAGAGTTGAGTACGAGATGCGGTTCTACGTGGAAATTTGAATTAGGTTTCAAAGTAATCGAAGGAAAGGGGAGGAGGAGAAGGAAACAGAGTATGTGGGTGAGAGAAGGAAGGCTGAGCTTACTCGCATCGGTTTTGTGCATCTCCACGAGCTCCTGCAGGGTATAGAGACATGACGCAACCGGTATACACCTTCTTCTCGACTTTTTCTTACTCGAAGGGCAATGTAGTATCTGAATTGATATTTTCGAGTCTGGCTTCGCTTCCCGACTGCTAAAAATCTTTTATGAGCGCAGATTCATCGAAGAGGTGGTCGAGCAAAACTGACATGAGAAGACCTTGCTTTTGATTCGGATTTTGACCATTACAGCCCAAAGTCGTTTCGTAAGTTGCGCAGTGGTTTTCACCAGAGTCTGGGTCGACTGAGACGTTTACGATTGGTCGCCAGGACTTCTCCCTTCGGATATGGTGGAGGCCGTGGCCTTGTAGAACTGGAGGGTTGAATTTATGAAAAATGAAACGAGGAAATGTATAGAAACAAGCCGCACTGAAAAGAGACCAAGTTCTGTGAATGGAAAAGAGAGAACGAGTTAGTGTGAACGATGAGAACACGAGCTTGAACGCAACACGTACTGGTTCTCGCTTTCTGCCATCATCATTGCATCAAGACTTCCTAGAGTCCGGAAATACTAAAGGAATGGGCATCCAAATATGTAGACAAGGTCGCAAGGTCGTGAAGATGATAAAATGAATAGAATACGACACTAGGATGTACGGGGAGAAATCTAGAGGGATAAATACTGAAGACGATTGAGCGGGGCGCTGCAATAGCTTCAAGCAGTGCTTGTTGCCGGTGCACGTGGTCTATCCAAAAGGTGGCGATGTGAACTTCACACAGTGAACACTGCCAACAGCAGAGGACACGGAATATTAGGACATATTGCTATAATACAAGGCTTCTAATAATTATACAACTGTTCGGTAGGGCAATAACTCTAAGTATCAGGTACGAACTTCGTTTCTCCAAGCGCCAATTTTAGACTCGAGCTCTTTACGTTTCGCCACCTCCCTCTCCTCCCGACGTGTCCGTACCAAGGCCTTGAGTTCTTCCGGTGGCATGAACATGTAAGGGCCCAATGCGATAGCATCCCAGGTACTCCAAGCGCCACGATCGTGATGACGCTCGCGCCGCTCCCTTCGATCCGTATCCTCACGTCCCCTATGGTCTTGATGTTGAACTTCAGGATCAGTTTCAAGGTGTAGAGAGCTCTTGAAGCCGGAGTAGAAGATATCCCGCCATGCATCCCGGGGGCCACCCTCGTCTATCGTGCCAAAGTGTTTGAACACGGCCGAGCCATAGACGACATCAAAAAGAACATCAGGCGGCCAATGAGTGAGATCTTGAGGAAGGCGGGCTTCAGAAAAGACCTTGAATTCGTGATCGAAGAAATGGATTGTATATTTTGGCTCGTCAGGAACTGCCCCGAAAACGACGTCAGTAGTTTTCATGGCAAAATTTGGTGTCTTTCCATTGTGCTCGTCAGCCTGGAATGGAGTAACCAAAGAAACTAAGACACACTTTCAGGATTGCCAAGTCGGTACCGAATACCAGATGAAAATTTGCACCAATGAGCACGCCGTTACGGACATCGTCTATGTCTTCTATAACATCACCTCCTCGACCCCGTCCCTCAGTGATAAGATGAATGAACTGCGGCGCATATGATTGTGAGCGAGAACAAGATCACATTAGAACTCTCGTACCGGGTCACCCCTGTTGTAGGGCAGAAGATGTACAGCTTGGCACATGGTCTTGGGCATGGCTGAGAACATACACCGGCCCCCGTCCCTTTTGTTCACTTCATCATAGAAATTGGCCCGACGCGAGGATGTGGCACTGGAAGTGATTTTCCTGTTTGCAAGTTCGGGTTCGAGTGGAAACATTCGGGCCCTCTCTTCATCCGTGGTGCAGTAATACAAATTAAGTGATTCTGAGGGTAGAGCTGCATCGTAGTCTATAGAAATGGTGGATTCGCGATCGATGGAGAGCTCTCCATGTGCGCCAACGACAACACCTGTCGCATAGCGGATCCATTTATACGGCTTGAGAGATAATTTGAGCTGGTTGAGCTTCGCGACGGGGAAATTAAGACAGTGAACCCATGTGTATTTAACTGAACTGAGATCCAGCGAACCTGGCTGGCCAGAGATGGGGAATTGGGCGAAAACACGTATTTCAGCCATGGCGAGTGACTCAGTGAGCGTGGCTGCTCAGAGATCATGTGTGAATATCCATATATGGTAACTACTATAGAAGTACACTTTGTCTCCCACTAAGACGCACTTTGCGGCTTGCCTGTACGTGAATGAATCTTTTCTAACGTATTATATGGACGGCCGACAGCGAAAGAATTGGGACATCTGGTTGGCGAGAACAGAGAGCAACGTCAGCATCACCTCCCACTTGTTGGATGTTCCATGACTGAAACATTTTTTCAGGCAGTTCTTCCTCCAAATCTTCGAAATTATATGATCTTCTCCTGACACACTGCTTCTACAGAATAGGTACTCCAACATACATTCAGCTTCAAGGTCAAGCCTTGCATGAGTGGAAGCCACTATGGGGGCGGGAAGGCAGTCTTGAGACAGCCGTTGCGTCACTAATGTACGCCTCTTTTGGACATTCTCACTGCACTCACCTTCATCAAGGTTACCAACTAGCTGCCCTAGATTTTTCTGCCTGTCTCGTCATGAAGGTTAAGAAGTCGCTATTTATTGCCGCCTCTATGCGCAAGTATATGATAGAAGACTTGGGTGAAGTTCAAGGACTTTATTGCGCTTTGCCGGCTGGGTGACGTGTACGTGAGCTCGTACCTCGAGATTTAGGTTGGAAATGATTTTTTCAGGGTACGATGTGTTTTTTGTCACTCTTAACGAATACAAGGTTACTGCCGCTTTTACCGCCTAGAAATCGCCTTTGACTCGAAGCTAGAGCATGCGAGGAGCTCCTGTCCTCACACGTCCAGATGTACCCCGTCCGTTCGACTCTGTCAACACAGCCAACACAGCCAAAACACTATTTCTTTTGTAATGCGCACAACGACGTCGTAGATGGCTTCAGGCTATAACCCATGAACTTTATTCGGGCCCGCTTTCTGTCTCCACAACGCTGGGAGGAGCGAGAACTGACGAGGCCTTTACCTAAAAGGAGGAGGTATGGTACAGGGACGGCCTATAGCCGTGACCGTGTACTTGACAGCAGGAGACGAGGGACGAGATTGGTTTCAATGGGTTGGTTGGACTCAGCTGATACACTCAAGATCGTGTACTCGAGCTGGTCTGAATTGATGGTTTTGGATTGGGAGATACACGACGTCATGGGGGCTAATGGGTTCGACCGTTACGTGGGATGACGATCTTAAATGAAAACTCGCCTCGTTGTCTATATCTGTGAGGTCTCTCTACTAACATCCAGTGAGGGAAAGTATAAGCTAAATACAGGTACATGATCCAAATCTGGTTCTACACCCTGCCCACCCTTCGACTTCTAATCTCGACGATTCTTCGGAGCCCAGAGTTCCGCCCAATCCTGCATCTTTTTATAAATACCATAATTTCCTAAGCTCTCTTCGGTAGACCATCTATTGTCAAGATCATCTGGCAACGCCTCCTGAGGGTCGTCTAATTCCAAAATTGAGACCCACTTCCCAGCGATGGCCAGACATTTCATTGGCTCATGAATACGCCCCCACAGCATGTCCAAGTAGTTTATCGCCTGCTCTTTACATTTCCCCATCTGATCATCTCTCTTCTTGATTTCAATGAGAAGTAAGATTCTGTCTGGGCTTGTAGGTTTCTCACCCAGCAAACAGAGGATAAAGTCTGGGTATTTTTCAACTCCTTTCCAGACTTCTGCGGCGTAGGAGTCGAGTTGGGGGTGAGAAATACTATCCTGTTGCTCAGCGTGTTCCTCAATCTCGGTCTCCTCACCCTGATCCTCTGGCTCTATTTCATCATCGACCGAGTCCACAAAATCCTCAGCCTCTCCTTGGATGAGCCCTTGCGGCTTCACCATGAAGTCGTGGTGGTTGAATATGAAGTTGAGCACCTTATCAATAGGACCATAAGAGGTATGTTCGTGCCTCCAGCGGTTCTCTCCATGCACGTTCATCTTTATTCGGTTTTGGAGTCTTTTCGGCAGTTTCGGATTGAGATATGCTGCAGCTCTAGTTATGACAAGCCAATGCCTTTGTTTAGAGGCAGCGCGTGGAGGCCTGTAGAACCATTGCGCAGTAAGCAGCCAGTAGCAACTAGTACAATGCAACATACATGATGACTCTGTCTGCGATAGAAATGGCTCTTAGAAGAATGGCTTTGAGTCGAATGAATGGGATGTATAGTAGCAGCTGGTTCGATCATGGTCAGCACAATTTATATAGTTCCGGTTCTTTTTGTATCGGTATCACGAGCAGCTACCACATATCTCGATAAGCTACGATCTATGGACGATGTTCAAGTCAGTTGTACAGTGCGTTCTCCTTTAGGATTTTGCTTACCATACAGGACTACGATCTAAGGGAGATGGAACAAAAAGGTCCAGCAAATCAAAAGATGGAGACCTTAAGGCAATTTAAGATACACGTTGTGTGAGTCCAACTGTGGGTCCAAGTGTAAGCGAATCGTGTGTTCAGCTGTAGAAAAAAAGAAGGTCTTGACAGGAGAATGCTTCTAGCGGGAGATCAGCTTCCTTCATTCCAGGGAGATTTATTGGTCTCGCTATTCAGCATGTAATGCAAGCATGGTAGACAAAAAGATAACAAAAGAATTGCCAAATCCGAAGTCGGAGTATCATCTGTTGACCATCTGAGTTACTTGAGTGCCGATTCGTTTTCTTGTCTCTTTTGATTCTCCGCTGCTTCGAGATGAACTAGATAATAACTATGGTGCCTTAGAAGTTAGTAAACTCTACATACCAGCACTCGAGCCTCGAGCATGTAGCCGACTAGCCGTAACGAAATGAGTAGATCAGGTGAAAGTCACGTGCGTGTTCAACTCGTACTTAAAGGGCAAGCGTGAGTTCCGACAACCCTGCTTGCTTTTAACCCAACAACCCGAACTTTCAGGTATGATTACCTTTAGCCTGTAGTGCTTTTTAACTTATTTCTCTCTTTTATAGATTCAATTATGCCTGACTTTCTTGGTGGCTACGTCATTCATCCTGAAACCGTTTATCCGTTCGCGAAGGCCTACGGCTACGACTATCGGTCTGCAATTGATCCAGAGGTGGCTAAACGTGCAACGCGAGTCGCAATCATGAGGCCTCTCAACCTCATTAACTCAACCGGTGGGAGGAAATTTCCGAGACCTTGTTTAAAAGCAGTCCCCCGGAAGAACCATCCTTCGATTCTATTCTTTCCGACTCACCGGGACGCTTCAGTGGATGAAAACTACATGGTTCCGGAAAACGAAAAGGATAAGAAGTTTCTTGAGCGGTGGTTAGAGCCCTTTATCGAGAAGTGCTCGCCGGAGGATATCCAGAACTTTCGTGAGAAGACGAAATTTGGGACAGTAAGACTACCGATAGGGATGTACGACCTTTCAGAACCTGACGATTGGTGAGTGGTATCGCTCGTGGATGACTGAGAATCTGAACTAATGCGACGAGCGACAAACGATGAAGATGTTCTTGATGAATGGCACAGAGCGTGTGTACTGTGAGGGTGTACGGCTCTTGGTCAACGAATCTTCATGCTGTGGCAGCTCGGATGTGAAGAATATATTATTGTGAGCATGGTGCTCTTCCCTCGTCCATGTTTATATCCATATGCACTTTTTTGAACTGGAATAAATGTCTTTCTGGATTACCCTTGCTCGTTTCACCTCGAAAACATGACGTTGTACTGCGAGGTGCCTTACACATCCCAATGTGGGTACGTTTACATCTGTACTGTCTTTGTAGTGCCAAGTCTAGTAAAACGGAGGGAATTCCAGCGAAGCGAGGATGGTAGACAGGAACACACAAATCGTACTCATTCTCTGAAGAGAATGTCTAGGCGTGTATAGAACAGTAGGCGTGTGATAGAACGATGGGCTGGTGAGGTGGGGGCTTAGCAAAATAAAGGCAAAGCTTCAAAAGCAAGACAAATTGAATAGTTCGACAATAGCTGGTCTCATGTAGCGAGTTCGAAGGACCGGGTTGAGAAGAAACCTCAGCTCAAGCAACGGGGCGATGATATTCGCTCGGGGAAGATCAGCATTCCCGTGGCGAAGGCAAGGTCACTGGTGCCGTCGAAGGACACTCAGTGGATGTGGGAGACGGTATTGAGCAAGCCCGGGGATGATGATGAGACCACGCGGCAGGTCATAGACAAGCTGGAGATTCATGTGAAGGAAGCACATACTGTGTCGGAGGAAAGTGCATGGGCAAGTCTTGACCCATACTTGATCTTAAATCATTCCAAAGTCATCCTTCGCGCTCTGAGCTGGTATTTAGTGAAGTACAGCAGCATCTAAGTTCAGAATCTTTCTGGATATTTTCGTACTATCCTCAACGGATTGTGTATTTTGAAGTCCTAGCACATTTCGTGCTCTGGATTTGAAAAGATTTAGTTGTACTTCAGACATACTTTAATCGGCTAGGAAGTGCCTTTCCGTACGATGGAGGATAAAAATCCATTAGTTTTTTGTGCTTCCTTCACTACAAGCTAATTGGCAGGAGAACAGGAAACAACGAGAACATGAACTTCAATGCTATGTACCATGAATATAACAACTTACTTCACAATGGAACGACTCCAGACTTGATAGTATCTAAGCTAGAAACGGTTCACCCATCCCAACAGACTTCTGACTCAGCTTCAATAGCCCGCTTCCTTGGTCGGTCCACGCTTCTCAAAGAGGATCTTGCTCTTCCTTCTTCCAAACTGGGTCACAAAATTGAGCCTCTCAGATAAAGTAGCGCCGATCGTAGCTATTCAAGCCACTCTTCAATCTGAGCCATGGAAGACGCGGACGACGGGCGTTGAGCAAGAACTTTTGAAGCTTTGAAACGGCGCTCAAATCTGAAGCTTTCTGAGCGCCCGTAGCAGGCGCCGGCGCTAAACCACGAATCTTCCTCTACCGTCATGATCTGACCATTTTGAACGGCATTGATGAGTTCGGTGAATGGAATTCAAAACGTGAATGGTAAAATATAGTAATGTGCATTTTCATAATAAGCTTCCTGTCGCTGAATACTCATTTTGTTGTTCTTTTGCAACCGTGCAGCAACTTCCTTGGACTCACACTTTGAATCTTACTGAGGTTGAATTGGCGATGGGCTGAAAAGGAGTCCAAAAAATTTGTTATCCTCGAGATGGTAGTAAATTCGCGTGGCTACGGCTATTTTTTTGGTGCGACGTTGAAGAAGAATGTCGTTGACGAGTTCACCAGGGCTTTCCATCGTGCGTCTCGTCTTTACCTCATATCTTCCTCAGTCCTGAGAAGACTTCGTATCTAAAGCTGCCAATTCTGCTTCACTAGCGGCATCATCCTGCTGAGCTTTGGCATATGACTTCGAGTGCAGACCTGTCGCTTGCAAGTGCCAGGTCACCTACAACAGCGAGCAAGTCACATATTCATGGCATCTACAAACAGGAAGGCTCGGTTCAAAATCTCCAGCTTCAATGCTATGCTCGCCTAGGTCTAGGTGAGTAACTCGGCACTCTCATACAATTTGATTCTTTTCTGATCATCTATCCCTATAATAGTCGCTCGTCTTCCTCTGCTCTCTTCGAACGAGATATCGGATCTATCCTTCCTCATTGCAACCTCTTCTCTTCAGTCCGAGCGAAGCCGCGTCGCATGTTCACCATATAAATCCCCATCAGATTCCCAGACGAAAGACGACCCAGCAGCTTGAGTAGTATGTGCCCTCGGTTCTCGATAGCACTGTCAATGAACTTGCGCATGCAAGACTTCAACCTCGCTGTTGATAACATCTTCGTTGCGTCTCCAGTCGTTCCTCGTTGTGATGGCAGGTGCAGTAGCTGGACGAGTCCTATAAGCGGCTTCTGAAGTCGCTCACCCAGTGCTTTCGGCTCAGGACATACGATCTTGTTGCTTAACATTCCGGGTGTCTCCACCCGGCAACCATCTGTTGACGTTGGCCTACTCGACACCTATTCATGGACAAGCAGTGTCACAGCCTTCTCCACTCTGCATACTCATGCTCTATGAACTCGGGTTCGCCGTCAATGCGTACGACAACCACTACCGCTAGTTTCACTGCTGTCTCAACTTCTACTAAAGGTGGTAACAGCACACCTCCTTCTGTCATCACCCCTACTTCTGCTTATTTTCTCGACAACTTCCTCGGTCGAGGGCTCAGATGGAGAAGAAGAGGCTAGACATGGTGGAGATAATGGGGATGTTGGAGAGTAGCGTAAGACGACAACGAGGGAGAAGGCTTTCTCCCTACCAAAGGTTTCGACTACTCAAGTGCCCGTCCCTGCTTTCCTAGGATTTCCTGTTCATGCAAATTACTCTTTCACGTTCTCCTTCCCCTCCTTTGATTGCAACAACTCATACAAACGGCACAGCTGCTACCACCGGCGTTTTGCGATCCCATGCAACTTAATCTCACCCGCCACTACTATGTACATCCATTCCACCTTCCCTGCCAGCCAAAACGCTTCGAAGCGTCCTTTATCTTATGTCAACTTCCTTTCTTCTACACCCACATTAGCTCTCCCTCGCCTCCCACGCTAGCGGCTACGGCCGCACCCAGCGTAGGACCTCCCCCTGTATTCTTGCTGTGAACGGCTTGGTCAGAGGCGTAGGATCGTTATCTTCCGGTAGCGCATCTGAGGACGGTCATTCCTCTTCCTCGGCATATTTCGGCGGTAGTGGAATGTGCACCAAATGTACACGATCCTCGTGTTGGCTGTGGTCAACGCCATGGCGTGTTTGGTGTATAGAAGAATAACATTCGGGCTTCGCTCTTCGTTCTATAACTGTGGGCAACTCGGGAGTTATGGGCTCCGGTTCGTTGCAGTTTCGTTCGGAATTTTGGTGCGCACCTGGAGTAGGAGAGTAGGAGAGTCTATTCAGCTGAGTATGACGTTAAGTCAAATATCAGACCAGGGGGGTATTCAGGTGCATATTATAACGGAGTCCGATGCATATGATGATGATCGGTGTAGTAAAAGGAATACATCAACACAATACTCTGTACCATAGTTATTCAGCATTCCAGATATTTCCACAAGCGAGCCACCAACCCCAGGACTCTCGACTCGTTCCTCAGGCGCGCGGGATAAAGGGAAGAAGGCTGTGCGTCCGTTGTCGTCCTCTCCATCGATCAAACTGCCGGATGTATGGAAGAATCAAGCGAAATCACAAATCGAGTCGATGCTGGCTGACCAGAGTGATAGGATTGACTCGCTATCGTCGTCGTTACAGACACACGTGCTGGAGCTATACGAGAGAATGAATGGCTCAGGGATTGTAGGTGACGATGGTCGCGCACAGGAGATGATGGGAACGGTGTCGGCGCTGCGGATTTCGAACAACGAGATCTGTGCCAAGGTTGATGAGTTGACAGAGGGACAGGTGGCGGTGTATGCGGAGCTTGCAGGGCTACAGGATCAGGTCGAGGGGCTTAATACGACTCTTCAGCAGATACAGGCGACGGTGAACAGGCTGGCGGATAGTGTGGAAGGCGAGATGGAGTCTGCGAGAAAGCGGCAGATACTAGACCAGGAGGAGAGTACGAGGCGGATGGTGATGCAGGAAAGACCAACTGCACGTTATAGCTCTTCGCTAGGGAGAGGCAGACCAGCCACGTTCTCTCAACACAATAGATGGCCCCGCACGCTGCCTATGCACGTCCCATCTACGCATCCCCGTCACGCAACGCCTGCCCCGGCGATGCCATCGCGCTCCCTGGTCACTCCGGTAGTGCCTCAGAAGCCAAGTGCGGTCCCAGCTGTTACAGTGCGCCCTGCTGGTACGACCCCGGCCATTCCGTTGCGTCCTGCTGCCGACCCGGCGACTCCAAGTGAACAGACATTTGTACTGCGTGTTGGCCCCATTGATCTCACAGGCCATAGCGACATGACGGCGGTGGCGATGGCCCTCATTGATATGCTGCGGAGGGGGACGAAGATGTCCCACAAGGTGAAGGGGAGAAAGGATGGCACAGAGTATATCTGCATGTCATATATGAAGATGTCCCACAAGGTGAAGGGGAGAAAGGATGGCACGGAGTATATCTGCATGTCATATACGACGGAGCGCAAGGCGGCGGAGTTTTTTGAGACGTGGCATGCTGAGCCCCCAGCGGGCTTTGAGAAGGTTTCAGTCTCGAAGAATTTTTAGAAAGGGCAGTCGGGAACCTCGTCGAACGTGATAGTGGGCGGAGCGTATTACAGTGCAGCCAAAATGTATCAGATAGATGCAATCCCGGGGTCTTGATTCCCCACGAAAACGTACATATTAGTTACGACCAAAATGCACTCAGTCTTCCCCCTATTGCGTGTCAGTTGAAGGTTAAGATGTGGAATGTAAAGGAGAAGTTTCGACTGAAGCTCGACTGTCCAGAATTTGTTGACGAGCTGAAAGGTTTTGATGTTATATCTATTCAGGAGACTCATCTGAGGCCAGAAGAGCATCTTTGTATTACACCAATTGAAGGATACGACATGTTTGTACGATCACGTCCTGCTCCAGAGGACCTCCGGCGACCATGGAGAGGTGTGCTGTCATTTGTACGGAAGTGCTTAAAAGCTTCGATCAGGCCAGACCTGTCAAGTATTGATATTATGGCATTACAAATAGGACGAGGGTTGTTTGTGAACACATATATACTCCCAGAAAACTCCACTAGCTGGTGCGAGTTCATGTCAAACCACCCTCTTGACAACTTAATGCAAATGCTCACAGCAGCATTGTGCATGGACTGCCCACTACTTCTCATAACGGATTTGAATGCGAGGACTGGGCAGCTGCTGTGGTGGTTCAACGTGAAGACGTTCATTATCCACCTTCGTTTACTCAATGTTTACTTACTTAATCTTCTGACTAATGCCGCTCACCCTCTTTTGGACGTTATTTTCCCATCTCTATTCTATCTGTATATATTAGACCTACTTTACTTCGAACTGCCCCAGGTTCTACTGAAATACTAGAGTTTATGCCAGTCACTCAGCCCGAACCTATCTGTGTCGCCCTACTCATGCTATGCTAGTGCAACATATTTTTGACTGTTAACAACACTCTACTCCAAAAAAAACTCTTGCTTTTTCTATCTCGTTAACTCTCTTGTTGTTGTCCTTGTTTGGATACCTCTAAGTCTGATCAACCCAGACTCCTGCTTGGCTTTGACAACAAAAACTCTACTTTTGTCTATTCTTGTTCTTTGCTCCACTTGCTGTGCTCTATGTCTGGTCCAGTCAGCAACACTAGTCTTGGTTCTCAGCAGCTGGGTAGGTATAACCTGCACCGAGCTTGTTATGAGACTACGGTTCCATCATCAGAAGACGGCAATAATACCCAGGATGCTCCAGGTGAGTTGTCCCCTAGTGTATGACCCTCTCAATCTCCTTCTGCTGGAGCCCCAACTCTTACTTATAGTGAGGTTGCGGGTGGGTGTGTTCCCTCTAAGAACCCTAAGGGTGATGAGGTGTTTGTCAGTAAGACCAATAAAGCTACTCATAATAATAATAT
>RCHF01001498.1:0-27864 GCA_003987895.1 Neonothopanus nambi | reverse complement strand
AAGCTATAAGTATGTCTGGATGGCATCCAGGATGAGATTCCTAATGATTAGAGGCTTCAAACAACTCCCCTTGCATCACGATGGCATGAACGGCGTCCCGCCGTGGTGATATTCTGTCCCGCCGTGGTGATATTTTGTCCCGCCGTGGTGATATTTTGACTTGCCGTGGTGATATTTCGATCGCATCCGCGTCTCGGCTGAATCAGACTTGCTACACACACCCATCAGAACTGCAACTTGCCCACTGAATTTGTGGTATGATAGTAAGTCGAAGCTCACCCCTCAGCTTTGTGAGACTCATTGAACTTGTAATCTCATAGAACCTGTGTCATATGTATCTCGACGAAAGGATAAATCGTAAGAGGAGAGCGGTGCGTGAGTACTATCACAGGTACGACATCGAGCATGTTTTACATTCCTGTTGATATATGTAGAGGACACTAGGCATCATGAAGAACGTTTAGCTAAAGCACGAGTCAACAACGAACGGTGAGTACTGGTACTGAAGGCTATAAATTGTTTCAATGTGCACTGACAGTAACTTTCAGGAGACGAGCTGAGTTACTCCAAAGCTCGCCTGAAGCTCAAGAGCATGCATGCATCAAGCATCGTGAAGCTCAGTCCCGATACCGCGCTGCCAACCGCTCTAGCCTTGCGCGCAAGGAGAAGCTTCGGCGGCAAGGCCTATCATGATCACCTGTTGATTTGCCAGGAGACTAGGTAGCATGTCAACATTCAGCTGTCTTTCTGATCCTCGCATACTTAGTAGATCCGCGTTTCCGAGAGTTATCATATTATTCATGTAATCAGAACATCAGAATATCATATCATTAGTGCTAAAAGCTGTGCCGAAAACAAGAGCATGCGAGATGGACATAATTACGTAGAAAGATTGGAAAAAAATTCGACGACAGATGCTACACCTTCCACGAACTCGTCGTCATCAGCGTCGTCTTCGGAATCAGAGTCGGCATGAGGAGGGGTAATGGACGGCGAGGCCGGAATGCCAGAAGACAAAGCAAGAGGGGGAGCAAAGGTTGGTACTGCGGAATCAGAGGATACAGGGGTATTCAGACTGGGGGATGGATTAGCCGAGGAAAACGTGTTGCCGGAGGCGAGCGAACTAGTGTCGGAAGATGTGAGTGTGGTGGACGTGTTGGCCAGAGCCAATGTGTCACAAGAGACAGCCTCTGGAGGGCCAGGGTGGGAGGTAGAAAGCGAGATGTTAGGAGCCTTATGAACCCCTGGTGTTGGATTGCCGGTGAAACCCTGTATCTGATAAGTCTGTTGAATACGTTCTAGAAGCAAGGCATTGACGTGTCGTCGACGAGCGATGTACTCGTAAGTTAGTCCGTACATCAGCATGCCCTATAGTCGTTGAAGTACAAGTTTGAAATGGCGTTCCTCATCAACAATTGATGTGTGGAGTCGTCTAAGTCCAACGTTACAACGCACAATCTCTTCGCGTGCGCAAGCGAGGCGTTGATAAGTTTTCATGGCCTCTCATATGACCAGCATCGCCCAACATTTCTCGAACACGGCATTACGAGTATCCTGAAGAATGTTGAATTGATCAAGGAATGAGTAGTGGGAAACCTTTGACCAGTCTAAAGTGTCCCGTGGTGGGTCAAGTGCAAGGGCAGCAGCGTTGTACTGTCTGACCGCTGCGCGTATAGCCTTGGACCGTCTCTGCAAGGCGGCGGCAATGTGGGTTCGCATCTTGTACCCTGCACGTGTGGGGAAATGCAACAATATGTTGTTAACAACTGTATTGCAGATGCGGGTATGAATAAGCTCACCAGTTTGTGATAGGTTCATCCTATGCAGCTCGAAGAGTCTCTGCACAACCAGTTTGTGTAGATTCTCCAGGGCTTGCTGGTACTTGCACGTATTCATGTAATGCAATGCCTCCACGTACTGAGCATCACTCGGTTCCCATCGACAATCGATACCCATTTCCACCTCCATCTTGACGAGCTCGAACTGAACACGATCGCATTTCTTGGAGAGCGCGCACCGCTGCGTCTCCGCTTTGCGTGTTGAAGATAGGTGTGTGCTGTAGCGTTGTTCAGGTGTAAGGTCTTGGTAATTCTCGGGAAGCTCCAGCCGAAACGCACTCGAAGCTTTGACGTACTGAGCTCTGTAAATTGAACATGAGTGATAATCGATAATCAATGTAGTGCTGTGAGGATGACGTACTGCGACTGCCGGTGTTCCTGAAGAAGTTCGACATAGGCAACCGCATGAAGATCCGCCTGCGCTTCGTTGCTGAGGGTCTGGAAATGTTCTGTCTCATCAATGAAGTAGCCTTCTAGATCAGCTTCTGAAATATTCAATGAGGCCAGCACTTCAGCAAGACTGGTTGCATCCTCTTCAATAACCTTGAGTGCCTGCAGATAATTGTTGTGAAGCATTGTCGCAAGATTAGAGTACTTCTCCGCATCCCATTGCTGAAAATACACGTGAATGAAGGCACGACGGCGAAAAGCGCTCATGTACCGAGTGACCGAGGCTAACTGATTTGACGCGGCAAATATACACTCAAGCGTCTCGAGGTCCTCAAGGCCCATGCCCAAGATATTGAGAGGGTGATGAAGGAGCTGACATAGTGCATTGTGAGCATACCCGTGGAATGCGTTGACACACGTTCTACACTGTTTCTGCTGGAACTCGGGGCCTAGAGAACTACCGGCAATGGTAGCTCCGAAATGACAACCAATATCATATGCCAACAGCCACCGTTCACCGAAAACCTCAAGCGCTTTCGCAACCATGGCCAGCGGATACTTCGCCCTGTGGTAGAGGTAGAAATTAGCAGTGTCATTATGAAGATAGGGTGCACTCACAACTCGCCACTGCGTATCATGTCACACAGCCAGAGAATGAATCCATGAGGACATGCACTAGCAAAAATGCCCTCCTCTTCGAACAAGCCCGTGGTTCATTTTTCCGAGTCCTTCTGCGCCGCCTTCCAATTGTCTGTGCAGCCTTTGAGAACTCCGGACGGCAAGGTGCCATCAGTCGGATCCCCTTCTGCGGATTCATCAATTTCCTCCTCACTATCAGACGCGGCTGCGGCGTAGACGTCCTCTGGCGCTGTTGCATGTGCTTTGACCTCATTAGTGAACCGGTCGACGTAGTCCATGGATAAGAAATAGTCGCTTTCCAAGAAGACTCGGATGTCGGCAGTTTCTCGACCCCTGACTGTCTTCATACGTTTCAGCAAGTTGTTGCCATCTACCACCCACATGCGAGACCATGTGAGTGGAGGCTCGTCCTCAAGCTGTGCATTGTTTAGCCATACATCATATAGCATAAAAAATAACCCACCTCATAGCAACATGGAGGACAACTATTGAGCACCCGGTAATTTGGTGAGTCATGACCAAGTTCCTTGGCAACTCGTTCATCCAGTCGGCGTCGAATGGTGAGGTAGATGTCGAAAGCAGTGGAAAGTGATGTACGATACCCTCAACGATACGGAATCTTTGACTTGGTGTGAATGGGCCTAGCCAGCAAACATCATAAAACTTAGACACACCTTGTAGAGATAACAAAGAACTTTAGCGAAGGCCTCGACGCTGTATGACACTTTGAAGAGGCGAATAACGTAGAATAGTTCGAGCGTGCAAAGCGAGATAGCAAGCGAAGGTTGCAGGGGCGCGTTACCGAGAAATCCTGTGCGCGCGAGCGCGATCGCAGCCTCCGTGTTCTCATCTCGTGGGATTATTGCTTGATGGTGAAGAGAGTGATGATCAATAATTGAAATTGCGAAGTCAAAGCCATTGAGATTGATGGCCGTGTCCGAGTCATGGAAAGTTTGGATGTTCGGGGGAGAGTCGTATTTCCACTGTGTGTATGCGTCGGTGAGCCCGTCAATGAGAGGTGCCCAGTTCATGTTGAAAGCACGCAGCCGACGTTTCCAGGTTCGCTGATCCTTGTAGTGACGTTTCCCATGCCATCTGTTGTGAATCTGTAAGGCTCAGGGCAGTGTGAAAGATAAGGAAACATGCACCTGTTGCTATCAAGAATGTCCTTCACCGCCACAACTATGCTTTCCGAGGCGGTTGATTTTTCGTCGTTGTCGTTGTCATTATTATCAAAGTCGTACCACATGTCGGGTGCGTCTTGCATAACAGCGTCGGGGAGTTCATTAATCTGCGATGAGGAAGCGCCAGCCGCGAGGTCCTTGAGTGCTGTGACATAGTCGGTGCGAAGTCCTGCAGAAAAGGTTAGTAGGAGCAAATGTACAACGTGACACGTCACAAAGGCGTACCTTCCATACTACGTGCATACACCTCTGCTGCCCTCTGGCGCTCCCGCTCACAGCCTGCGAAGTTGAGCACGTTGCTGGTTCGCTTCACACCCAAACGCCCGCCTCCTGATGTAGCTTTGACCTGTCTTGACACACCGTGGCGTTTCATGCTTCTGAGAAGAAAGTAGGGATGTAAAGATTGATGCTAGTAAGATATCTTGCTTTGACTGATGTGACACCTATGTTCTTCGGAAAATGTATCGCTTAGGTGTTTCTGGAATCCTATGAGATGAAATCAACATTGTGACATCTACTGACAGATCCGAGAGCTCGGGCGTGTACCTTACCAAGTGGACCACGTGGCTGTGGAACGTTGAGAGTACAGAGGTTCGTCAACGATGTCGACAACGGCGGGAGTTGGGCAGGCGGCGTAGTGCAAAGGAGACAACTACTCCAAACGTTTCCCTTTGGTTATTAAGCGAGAGACGGGGCGAGGCGTCGGTGCAAAGTGAGGAGAGTACTGTAGAAGGTCCTGTCGACATTGACAGTTTGACGACGACGGCGGGAACGCTGGGCGTAGGGGGCGGGACGTGTAGTGGGCGGGACGCGGAGTGAGCCGAAGTGTCTGACACAGAGATAATGCTATGTAAGTTAAGTGAAGAAATATAAGCAAGAATACGCACCGTAATTAAGTGAAAGGGTGGGCATGGAAGGCGGGCAGACAGTGAGCGGAGATAGTTGACGATGGTCGGGAGGGAGGAGATGTTGCCGAGAGGCGGAACGTGACGGAGATAGGGACGGAAAGTGCTGGGGAACGTCGACGTTGATGGACCGTTGATGCTTATGCGATGACGAATAGGCCCTGGGCTGGACTCCTTCCTTAGTAGAAATAATTCAGCTTTATTCACAGAAATATTGCCAGTTAGTGAGAAATAGCGAGATCTAGTCTAATATATCTGCCTAACCCGGGGTATTTCGGCTGTCTTACATAAAGATCATATAGTGATGTCGAGGTGCTTGATATCCAGTGCGTCACAGAGAGACTTCCAAAAAGTCAATACAAAAGTGGTTCCACGATCTGATACAATGTCAGCAGGTAACCCGTGCTTCAAAAATATATGGCATATGAATAATTTGCTGAGTTTCGAAGCATTATCATCTGTTCGACAAGGGATGAATACGGCCTGTTTGGTTAGTCTGCATACTACAACCATTATTGTGTTATATCCATTTGACTCCGGGAGTTCCCCTATATGGTCAACAGATAGGGAGCTCCAAGGTCGTTCTCCGATTGGTAACGGTTTCAACAATCCAAAAGGTTTCTTCCGACTACTCTTGTTCCTTAAGCACTCGTGACAGCTTTGGACGTAACGGACTACGTATCTATGAAGCCCAGGCCAGAAGTAAGTTCTGAGAATTAATTTCATAGTCTTTCTAATACCTGGATGCCCTCTCAATTTATGATCATGGTGCATTTGCAAGATTTGGATGCGTAAGTCTTCATCTTTTGGTACGTAAATTAACCCATTTCATAGCAGGAGTCCATCTTCGAGTTTAAAGAGACCTGGCTCCTCGGACTTGGCTATTTTCGCGTGCTTCTTCCAATAATCATCCTTTTTAGCTCGCCTAACCTTAGAGATGTCCAACTTGTCATTCATAATAATCACTGCTAGTAGTTGTCCTGGCGAGAGGAGGGCTTTATGGTTCGTCCGGTTTACTGCATCTTGTGCTGACTTCTTAGAGTACACATCAGCTCATCGAGTTAAGGCATCTGGTTTTCCTCCTAGGTGCCCTGGTCGGTAGTTGATTACAAAGTCAAAGCTCGATAGTAATTCTGACCATCTGGCTTGACGGCGACTCAGCGTTTTGGTTGTCGTGAACCATTGCAAGTTATTGTGGTCTGTAAAAACTTGTACTTGGTACTTAGCTCCTTCAAGGTACGCTCTCCATTGTTTAAACAATTCTACTATTGCTAACAATTCTTTGTCATAGATATTGTAGTTTAATTCGGCACTATTCATACTTCATGCGTAGAAGGCTATTGGATGAATTTCTCCTGTTTGTGAGTCTGGTTGCGAAATAATTGAAGCAATAGCGTAATCGGATGCATCTGACTCGATTATAATAGGTCTTTCAGGGTCAAAATGTCGTAGTATAGGGGCTTCTTGGAAAGCTTTCTTCAGCAGCTCGAAAACTCCATCACAGTCTTTGCTCCATTCCCAAGGGACCCCCTTTCCTGTGAGTCTTGTTAACGGTTTTACAATTCCCGAGTAGTTATCTATAAAACGTCGATAGAAATTGGAGAACCCCAAGAACGATTGTAGTTCTTTGAGATTCGTAGGTGCTTTCCATTGTTGAATGATCTCCACCTTTTTTGGATCCATGTTGACTCCTTCAGGTGAGACGATAACGCCTAAGTACTCAATGGAATTTGTATGGAACTCACACTTTTCCAGTTTGATGTGTAGATCATGTTCTTCGAGTCGAGTCAAGACTTGCGCTACGTGTTGTCGATGTTCTGTCTCATTATTTGAATAAATCAGGATATCGTCAAGGTATATGATTACGAAACTGTCCACCATGTCCCTGAAGATGTCGTTTACAAAATGCTGGAACACAGAAGGTGCGTTAGTTAATCCAAAGGGCATAACCAGATATTCATATGCTCTGTATCTAGTCCTGAAGGCGGTTTTCCATTCGTGTCCCTCAGCGACACGTATATTATTGTATCCGGCTCTCAAGTCCAATTTCGTATAGATTTTTGCCCTTCTGAGTTGGTTGATAAGATTCCCAATTAACGGTAATGGGTAACGATTCTTCCTTGTAAGTTTATTCAAGGCTCTGTAGTCTACACACAATTGTAAACCACCATCTTTCTTCTTAGCAAACAGTACTGGGGCACCAATTGGTGAGTTAGATGGTCTTATGAATCCTTTCTCTAACATTTCATCGATGTACTCTTTCAAGACCTTTAACTCTTTTTCAGAGAGGTTGTAGAGTTTCCCATATGGCAGCAATTCATCGTTCTTGGTATCTATGCATATGTCGTATGGACGATGTTGCAGCAACGTCTTTGCTTCCATCGAGGAGAAAGCTTTGGAAAAAGTTCGATATTGTTCTGGTACATATCTTTCTAATATATCTTGATCTGATGGTTTACCTGAATGGAGTACTTGCTCTAATCCTTTCTGTTGGTAATAATTATCTTCCTTCGTAGCTGCTACCCTTGCTTCAATGCATGCTCCTTCATTGGAAGGAATGATATATAATGTTGCAATTTCGCTTCCTGCTTGAATTTCATTCATAAAATTGGTTGCGTTCAGCAGTTTGATTGACAAATTTGTAGGCTTATTATCCAGACGTGTGTTCAGTTCGATTTGTGTCGAGGATTTCTCTTGGCTTAAATAGGTCTCTATTTCATCCTTATGCAGTAGGATCGGGTCATCCAACGATAAACCTTCTCGTGTATATGTTTCGTCCTCCTCTTCCTCTTCGATGGTTATTCGTGGTCTTCTTTGATGGGGTTGTTGAATGCTTTTCAGCTGTATAGCTGAGAGTTGTATTCCATCACTTAAAGATATTGTAAGTGTCGCCCAGTCGATTACCGGATTGTGTTTTCTGAACCATGGTAGACCTAGTACAATAGGTGTGTCTGGGTGTAGTTTGGTGACTAACATGGGTATCTGGTGTGTGATGTGATTGTTAAATATTGTCTGTGTTTCTAAAATGTGAGTAATCTCGCCTGCGGATGTATACTCACCATCAAATAGACGAAGCGGGATCGGATAGGTCAGTTTTTGTAATTTTCCTGTATACTTGTTAGCTAAATTTATGTCAATAAAGGATCTGGTTGTGCCTGTATCCAACAGAGCGTTACATTCTAGGCTGAAAATTTTTAGTGGGATTATAAATGATTGTTCTGACCATGATGATATTATTACTGGTTCAATGCTTCCTCCTCTTAAATAGTCTGGGTCATATTTTTTCTCCCGACTCAAGTGTGACCCTCCTCCTCCTGAGTCTGATATGCGTTTCCCTGCTCATCTTGGTCTCCTTCCTCTCAAATCTCTTCGTTGAAAACAGCATCATCAATTTGAATCAAACCGTCCTCTCCTTCCACTTCCAAATAGATTTGTCCTTGGGTTTCATGGGTGTTGTCTGCAAATATAGCACGCCCACATACTGTGTCCATATTGTGATGATGATGATCGCTTACCTCTTCATAGGTTGCTCTTGCAAACATAGGGTATGTTTTACATTCACGCCCTCAGTGTCCATACTTACCACACCGGATACACAGATTTTCCCTCATTCAACGTTCGAATTCTTCCTGTGAGATTCGAGGTGGAAAAGTCTGTTTAGCTGGTGCCTCTTGTACTTCTGCCGCATTGCCCGATACCTGTCTATTCTGATTTTGTGTTCCCTTTACTCCAGCTTGTTGGGTCGTAGCGTTCCGTTGCTGGTAGTTACACGAGAAGTACCAAGGTTGGTAAGTGTTGGCAGGTTGATTCTTTCCTGATATCGTATCATTGATATTTCGGTCTTCTTCTAGTCCCATCTCATTAAATGCTTCTCGAGTGCTATCAATTTCCAACAATCGTTCCACTACTTCATCATACGTTATTGGGATTCTTCCATGTAATGTAAGTCTATTCCTTAGGTCACTTCGAATTTGGCGAAGTAGTCTGAATCGTTTAGCCAGATCATTGTACTTCGTTTTGTTTGCCACATCTTCAAACCTTACTAGGAAGTCAGCAAACACCTCATTGAACCATTGTCATATCGTATCAAGAGTAGATTGGGAATGTAAGGTCTCATCATGCAGACCGAAGATTTGAGTGAAAAGATCTATAAAATCTTCCCAAACTTTCAGAGCAAAAATCTCCTCCCCTTGCCTTTCTCGCCTTTGCAAGTTGTTGTAGTATCTCAAGGCTGTGCCGCCAAAGTATGAAGCTGCAAAAGTGATACGAGACTTAGCTGTGGAGTAAATAGTGGGTTTCGCACTGAACATGTTCTTGCAGCTGTCAATAAATGTGGTCCATTCCTTACAGTTCGTTCCGTCAAATTCTTTAGGTTTATTGATTTCTAATTTAGCTTCTCTGTTCAGGGCTCTGGTTATCTCTTCTCTTTCTCGTTTGTTGTTGAATTCGTCCGATAATCTCCCATCGTCCGATAATCTCCCATCTCTACTGTCTCTGCCGTCCCTCCCATCACGCCCATCTCGTCCATCTCATCCATCGCGACCGTATCTATTCCCTCCAAGATTTCCTCTAGGCAGTCTGGGTCCCCCTGGTCCCCCTGGCCCTTCATTATACCTTCCATTGTCTTCATCTTCACCATCATTCGAATTGCGTCCCGGTGGAAGGTTTGGTGGTCCTCCAGAATCCTCACTTCCTCCCCTCCTCCAGGTTCATCCGGATCTTCGGGTGGTCCTCCTCCGGGGGTAGCAACACTTTCCGTCATCTTACCTTTGTTCAGTGTGAAGGGATACTCTCCCCGTGTTCTATATCCAGCCATTTCACTGGACGTGACTGAAGGAGGTGTTGATTGGCATATTCGTGAGGGTCCAGCTCCAGGAGATTGGTCCCATACACGGTATGTTGCATTTGCCGAATCTTCGCGTCCCAGTTGATGTGGTGGTAAATTTCTATGAAAGTCAGAATTAAATCTTTTATTAGTAGGTGGGGGTGGTGGTCTGGGGTTTTCAGGATCTTGACCCACAAATCTATTCAAGTTAGTGGTCTTATTCGGATTATAAGGAATACCTACTTCTATGTTTTCTTGTGCCTCATAATTCTTGGTAATGTTTGTATGTTCATTAGCACGTGTAGCCTCTTCCTGTTGATGGGAATCCAAGTTTCGTTGTTCTAATGAAGGCATTTGAGGATCTTGCATTTCGTCTGTTGTCAATTCTCTTTCGTCATCCTCTAAGTCCTCCGGAGTGTCTTCAAAATGTGTTCTTTGAACCCTGTACGCTGCTGCTCTTGCTCGCAAGTGTGATATCCTCTGTTCCTGTAAGATGGAGTATATAGAGTTATTGTCATTCCTTACTGATGGAACTATGGAGGGTCTGCTAGGAATATCTTGTAGCCTAGATCTTGTTTCTGACGAAGGTGACCCATTCTGTGTAACCAATGGGTCCGGTAATTGTTCCACAGGCGTTCTATTTGTCTCTGTGGCCGGGCCGGTAGTTGTTGATTCCCTAACTCTATTTCATGATACTCTCAATGTGGGTGATTCTTCTTCCTCCCTACTTCTAACATTTGCTGGATTCTCCCTGCGTTCCACTTCTCTTTGTAGGCACTCATTCTGATCAACAAGTTGGTTTCCTGGAGGTAACATACACAGAGCACTTGGTGGTGGTTCATAAGGAGGTACGGGATCATTGATGTTGAATTCATCGATGTTCGTTGAAGGTTCCTCCATGACTGTTGAGACTCAAACAGGCGATATTGGATATCCGGAATTTGAAGATCCAGAAGATACCACAATTGGCGGTTGGTTCGGGCCTACCCATGGTGTAGGTACTCGGTGCACTCGACTTACTACGTTCCTCATCCCATCCCTTGCATTCCTTAGGATGGCTCTTGCTGGCATTTGGAATCTCATGGTCCTTTCGACTATTTCTTCCTCATTTAACCTTCGTCCTAATTGAAGAGGACTAATGTGGTCCGAGATCAAAGTCCAACTTCCTGAAGATTGATGACTCGTATGAGGGGACCTTAAGGCGGGGTCTTCGACAATGGGAACGTAAAATACATCTCCTTCAGGGTAGATTCGGTATGGATTGGATGACATAGTAGACTGATAAGGTGGATGTTCGCAAGGTGAGCTTCTATGAGACGGTTCTTCATCCACGTACAAGGGTTCACTGACTACTTCTCTAGTGATTTCTTGCATTACCGGGATCGTTATAGGTGCAGTTGACCTCCTTGATGACGAACCCCTTGATGATGGCCTTGAAGATGCTACTGAGGGGGGGGGTCGGCGTTCGTCTGGAGGCTTCATAGGCTTTGAGTACTGGTCTAATATGCAGTAGTTGAGAGAATGCATAAAGACGGTTGAGTTCCTCTAGGTGGGGTTCAAAGCTTAGTTCTCCTATGATTTCGTCACTTACATCTTCCGGTTCTGCTTCGTATAAGTCTCTTAGTCGTCTAATCCATCCATAATTTGACCTCATCAAATTCTCCCTCATTCCTAGTCTTCGTAGTAAGGATCGACTTTCCAGTGCCAAGCTACGAATTTGATCTTCTATTGCTTGTCTTTCTGCTTCCAGATCATTCGAAGTCCTCTGACTGGAGGTGGGAGAATGAAATCGACTGGTACGATTACCATATCCATTAATCCTAGTCGACTGAGGAGTGCGTTCACCGCGGTTTGTTCGCGCAGGTGACGAATACATACTTCCTAGTGCTGCTCACATACCTTCCCAATAATTTTGAAACGGAACAAGGGGCGACTGTGGAATATTCTGACGCCAAGAGTTGAATCGCCTTGCACTGCCGCTGATTGGTTCCTCCTCTTCTGGTTCCTGTTCCCCTTCTTCATCTGAATCGTCCGATACCTCAACTAACCCTGGCAGATCTGAGTATTCTTCTTCGACCTCAACTCCATTGACTTTGTTGATCGGGGTTTCTTCATTATGACTTGAAGGTGGAGTTCTATTGTCTACTACGGAGTTCGAATGTTCAGAGGGTAAATTAGTACGTCCCTCGTAGGATTCCTCCAAAAGTTGTTCAGTTACTGATTGTATAGGTTCCATAGGATTGATGTTTTGCTCCCAATAAACATTTGCACATAGTAATTCTCTTCGAAGGTTTTCACGAGGACAGATAGGGGAAATAGGAGTAATATCGGCAAGATTGAAACCACTAGGACGAGGATAAGTAATTCTTCTTGCTCGACATGGATTTCTCGGTACCGTTGTTGTTGATTCGTTCTCACCAAGTGTTCTACCAGGTGTACTAAATGGTACAAATTGCTGAGTAGAATTAGGAGTACTGTTAGATTGGGTCAGGTTGCGACTATCAGGAGTAAGGGTATAATGACGTGGGGTTTGTGATTTGAGATTTGTTTCGGTATTTGTAGTGGTTGTTTGAGTAGTCATATAACTAGTGATGGTGTTAGTCTAGTTATTATGTTAGGACCAAGATAGATCCTGTTACACCAAGCCGGTAAGACTCAAACTTAGTGACAAGGAAAATGCTTAGACTGGACAAGAAAGCTGCTAGGTAGTTAAATGACTACTTAACAACTAATTGCTGGGATATTTGAGGGATTCAATCTCTGGTAAGACTCAGGATAGAAGGTTGGAATAACACAAAGTTAGTATTCACTAGATAATCACAGGATAGCAGGTTTGTGGGACTTAAGATTCACTCAAAGATATGGCAGCAAGAGGGCTTGATTGCAAAATAACTAGACTACTGTACAAAATGTAAATACCCAGTATTTATACTAATCCTAAGTGGATTCTTAGAAAGGAAAATGAGTCAAATTGACTGAAATTGAGTGATTATGACTCTACTGAATGACTCCTTACTGGCTCCTTCTACAACATGACTCTAATTGACTCACTTCATATAATGATTCACCAAGTAAGTAAAGTGTAATCATGCTTACTATTCTTACCTATACTATTTTACATTATCATCACATGACTCACTACTTTCTTACCTTGCTCGATCTTAATCTATCCTCTATCTCCTACTACCATCATCTACTTTTCTGAACAACTACCTAACAGTACCTTCCCCTTTCTCAGCCGGAGCCCTTGATGGTCACCGTCCCTTATTTCCTTTTTACCGTTGATAAGAAAAAGGAGGAAATCATACCATTTTGTTATCAAATTGTTCAGTACATTCGACTTTCCTGCATCTCGTGTCCTCAAGGCTGAAACAACTTGTCCATGTTCGTATGCTCTTTCTCCAATTGTCGTCCCTCAAGGCCTCGTTTTGCACCTGGGTAGCAGGACTTCTTTATGCTGGTTACAATGAGGCCATATTCTTCTGATAGTGTCGTTCGTGGTAGTAGTTAGGCAAGGTAGAAGGGAACATTGGTCGTATACGAGTTGCTTGTGGTTCTCTTTGGAAGCATATATGGTATGTTTCCGACTCTTTTATGGTTAGTTCCTTTCGTCCTCATTTCTTTCACGTTCCTTTCTTTTTTCTCAAGGATTGTCGTAGCAAAAGAACACGAGGAGTCGTGTACGAGATAGGAGCTGATAGGGTCTGGTATAAATAGGGACATACTCTTGTCGTTCAAACGTAATCAAATCTTGTTTGATTTTTATCCGTTGTGCCCACTACTTTGAACTCGCAACAATCTCTTTCGTGCACTCACTATTGCTATGAGCAACACATCGACTACCAGTGCGGTATCCGTCCTTTTTCCAGGCGAACTGGGTTGGACCAAGATTCCAGTGTGGTCAGAATACATCATGCAGGATCGTAACAGAAGGTATACGAGGGAGTCTTTCTTGTTGTTTCACGCCCCTTTCTTACATTTCTCAGCAGTCAGGATTTGGAAGTGGTGGAGGGTAGTTCGTCTGGTGCAGTAGCTGATCGCGTTACAGCTGTCAGTTGTTGCGACCATGAGGAGTGAGTATCCCGGCATTCAATTTTCTTCTCTATTCCTTACTTCTCTTCTTCAGCAAACTTAGATCCACTCTTCGTGAGAATGCCATGATTATGGAGGATAAGGCTATGATGGAGGAGACTCGTAATTTCATGGCGGCATATGTCATTTCCTTGAATTGGACTTACTTTCACTCATCTGCGTTTATAGGGAGTTATCGGTCTTGAATTCAGAGATGGCGAAGCTTAACCAGGAGCTCAAGAACTACAAGGAAGCTAATGGTCGTTTGTGTCAACAGGTTTCCACTCAACAGAAGCAAATTACTTGTTTAGGTCGTATGAGGCGCCATTATCACGCTTTGATGAATGTGCAAACACGGCGTAATCAAGACTTGCAAGACCGAGATGCAGAAGTAGCTTTCCTTCATCGAGAGAGAGTATTGGATGGGAGAACACAAGTCAGGTTGGCTGACCTTGCCTACCGTGGCATTTGCACGGACCCCGATCCTTTCTTTGCTCAGCTTTGCGGAGACCTTAAGGTTCTAATCACCAGCGTTCGCATTCTCTTTCCTGACGCAGCCGAATTCCATTTGCCCATGTATATGCTCTGAGATTGGCTCATACAGAGCTTCGAGGTCATGGATAGTACCATATTCGAAGCAATTTGAGCTCGTCATATCCTCCTCCTGGATCCTTTACATAGCTTGGAGCTGGATAATCCTTGCACTTATCTTTCCCAAATTTCTGGCTTGTCTCACAGCAGCGCTTGGTCATTGGTGGGTCCTAATGTCCGTTCCGTGGCAGGGTTGGTTGGGAGGAATGCAGACGAACCTGTTCGTTCTAACAGTACAGCTACTGACAATGCGCAGGAGGATCAGGATGAACTCCTTTACCCTCCTGGTTTGTAGATAACCATAATTTCCATTTCCTACCCTTGTACAATACTGAATTTCCGAATTACCTGTTACCTGTAGAATATTTGAACCAATAAAGTCTTTGTGACCTTTTATCAGGTGATTACTGAGTTTGATGTTGAGAAATTTCTTGTTCAATAATCTTTTCAAACTCTCCTTTCCTGGGTGCCGGTTTTTCTGGATGAGCCTCATGAAATTCCTCGATTACTTCTTGGGATCCTACGACGTGGGTCAAAGGTTCCCACGAGTCCTCTTCAGGTTCGTATCCTTTCCAACAGATCAGGTATTCCATTCTTCCTCTCCGATGATGACTATCAAGTACTGTTTCGACTTCGTAGTGCTTTTCCTCATCGACTTCGATTGGTGGAGGTGGAGGTGGACGTCGCTGTGGAAAGTGATCAGGTGGATGAGGCATAAGGAGATCGACGTGGAAGACATTGTGGATCATATTCATATTTCGGGGTAGTTTCAATCGGTAGGCGTGATCTGAAATCTTTTGTGTAATCTCGAAAGGCCCAAAGTTTTTATAGTCTAATTTCTTCGTGGGTCATTTCGTCTTAATGTTCCTAGCATTCAACCATACCTTTGTCCCAACTTCCCAACTTTCCGGTGTCTCTCTTCGTTTCTGATTTGCGTAACCTGCGGATATTCGGTTGCTTTTTTGGATTTCATGCTTCAAGAACTTGTGTACCTCTTTCAATTCTTGTGCCTTCAAGTGGGCTAGATGGCTAGGGATTTGTTTCAACGAGATAGTTAACCGGGGATGGAAACCTTTATTTGCAAAGAAAGGTGTAAGCCCTGTAGCATCACTAGGTGAGTTATTATAAGCAAATTCCGCTAACGGTAACCATTCTTCCCAGTCATCCTGATCATAGTTAACAAATAGTCGAAGATATTGCTCCAAGCTTTGATTGGTGCGTTCGGTTTGTCCATCTGACTGAGGGTGGTAGGCGGTAGAATAATTAGTCTTGATATCACCTCAACATCACTATATGATCTTTATGTAAGACAGCTGAAATACCCCGGGTTAGGCAGATATATTAGACTAGATCTCGCTATTTCTCACTAACTGGCAATATTTCCGTGAATAAAGCTGAATTATTTCTACTAAGGAAGGAGTCCAGCCCAGGGCCTATTCGTCATCGCATAAGCATCAACGGTCCATCAACGTCGACGTTCCCCGGCACTTTCCGTCCCTATCTCCGTCACGTTCCGCCTCTCGGCAACATCTCCTCCTTCCCGACCATCGTCAACTATCTCCGCTCACTGTCTGCCCGCCTTCTGTGCCCGCCCTTTCGCTTAATTACGGTGCGTACTCTCGCTTATTATTCCTTCCGCTTACTTACGTAGCATCGTATCTTTGTCAGACACTTCGGCTGCTCCCACCGCCGCATACACATCCTGCCCACTGCATAGACGTCCCGCCCAACTACACCATTCAATGCTCTCGCCATCGTCGTGCGTACTGGACACTTACAAGTCCTCATGTTACATAACATTCTTATTGCCTTAGCTCGCTCCACTGCTTTGTGACCTAGTACTTCGTAACCTTGTACTCTACACTCGCCGACTCTGACATTGGACGCTTTGACAGTGTTGACAAGATCCCCTCCCTCGCTTAATTCACGTCAGCGGAGCAATGACCGCAACCCTTGCCCACATGGACTATCCCTTGCTTAAACTACCACTACACAGAGTTATTCGGATACAGCGTCTTGCATGGTACGTGTCTGAAGTCTCGGATCTTTCAATAAATGCAGAGTTCAATTCATCAGAAACATGAATAAGCAAAACACGAAACATGTTATCAAAGATAGGTGTCACGACGGTCAAAGCAAGGTATTCTACTGAGTGGCGGCGTCGTTTTCGACGTCATCTCGACCTATCAATGAAAGCGTAAGCCACAAATAATATAATCACAGGGTAATGACTTACGCTGCTTTTTCCCTTTCCTCTTCTTCCCGGCATCGCTTCTCTTCACCCGTTTACGCTGGGTAACAAGCACAGTCTGACCGTTGTCCCCTGTGACGCTCATGGAGTTGACGAAAATGTTGGCATTGGCCGACGACAACGGCGGGGGTCGCACAGTATCAGGTGTCGTCTGACTGTCATCCGAAGCTGCTGCCTGTGCAGCTATCTGCTGTGGAGTGCCCTCTTGTGTCTTGGAGGTTGGGCTGCTGTCGCTGCTCGCAGAAGTTGTCGGTGAGGTATTTTCATTGCCCTCTCCAGGCTCCTCCGTCTGCTGAAGCGCCGCATTGAAGCATTGGTCCTTCCACCTTTGAAACTCATCATTCGACATGCGATAAAAGTGGGCAGTTCCGGAGGCCCAGGCATTGTAAAGCACGTCGAGCTCGATACATGATTTTACGTCCGCGGGGCTGCAAAAAGTCTTGAGTGGCCAGTTTCTCACAACGATGCCCAGGTTCTCGGTAATGTGGTCATCGAAATTGGAGTAGAACATTCGTTTAACCTTTTTCTTACCAGCGCAGTCCTCTAATTGTATGTTCAGTAGCTGATAACGTTGAACATCAAAAGGTACATACGAAGCTTCTGCAAGATCATGTTCTTGAGCTCACTTTTCTTCTCCAAGAGTTTCTCTGTGTAATTTCTCACGACGCCTTCAATACCGGATATCATATAGCCTTCGAATCAAACAACAATATCCGACAACGGCTGCTTGAACGTGAGAGTAAAAAACTCTTTGGTGCGATCACTTGTTGTGAACATTTCTGGTGGATTGAAGTGATCACTGGTGGACCGTACTGCCAGGAGGACAGCTTCAGTACCAGTACGCACTTGCAACCTACTTAACTAAAAATTCTTTAGCATAAAATCAGCAGCATGGCGCGAAGCACGTACCTCTTCCTTAATGTTATCTAACGTCGCACGAGTATCATGGAATGCGCTAATGGCGACATTATGTGTTCCCCAGTCCCAGTTCTCGCGGGCCTCTTCCAACTCCTTCAGAGCAGTCTCCGTGACTTCGACGTGTTCTTTGGGTGCCAACGCGTTCCACTTCTTTGCAATGTCGCCCATGCACTGATCGACTTTGAAACGTGGTGCACCATTGGGTAGCTCTACATAGCTCATCAGCGCCTGTAAGTCCCAAAGGGAAGTGGTTCCATACCAGAATTGATGCACTTCATTTCAGTATGCACAAACGCGTTGAAACGACCCGCCTTCTTCTTGGTCTTTTTCTGATGGTGGCTTTGCATGACGTCCTCGACGATATGAGCGACGCTATACTTGCCAACCGTCTCCCGAAGCAGGGCTGCCTGGTCGTAAACCATTTTCTGTATGTCGAGGATGCCTTCACGGTAAGTCTCCCTGTCTTTCATGCGATTGGCCTTCCGTCTTGCTTTCTCACTGTACGTCATCTTGATCCCAAGACGTCGAGAACGATGACGCCAAGGGTGACGCGTGCTAGTGCCCCTCTGGCGCGCGGCGCTGAGGAGGCGCTCGAAGTTCTGAGTCCTCTTGGTTTTGCCTGTAGCCATAGTATGGAGGGGCGTAGAGGTACTGCTTAGCTGCTAAACTAACCCTGTTGTTACTTTCCAACTCTGATATTCAACCAGAAAATAAAATAAAATAATATTTTCAAATTCACAATAAATAATGTTCTTCAAGATTTCCTCTAGGGTATCACTTTAGCCGGACAACCCCTAACCAACAATGTTACCTGCCTACCTACAGCATACTTAGATCCCACAGAAACCGAGCTGCACCCTCTTCCATTATACAGTCAGGCATGCTCACCACCGCCGCAATAAAATCCTCCACTGTAAGAGCGTCGTTCAGCGCAGCCAATATGATTTCTTTCTGCCATTTCGGATACAAATGTTGCTGGAGATAATGATCAGACCAATCAAAATCTTCATACGGCGGCCGTAAACTAGAGGCTACACCAACTTGTTAGCACAACAATCAGTGCAACACGATAGTGCCTTACTTCGGACCGCCCACATGTCGACAACTGGTGAGACATTGACGTTGATCTGTGCAGGTGGTGATAAAAAGCGAGGGGGAGACCTGTATTGATGTCCAGGTGATTCATACTTGCGGGGGGACGGCGCCGGCCTATTGATGTTTGAACGAGGTGTTGACGGCTCGGCAGCAACTCGCGTGCGCCGCAACGGAGTGCGAGGGGTAGAGGGATGAGGTGAATCTTCAACACCGCGCACATGAGAAGAGCTCACACTCGGAGATGAAGGTTCAGCAGTATCAGAGATGCTGATATGAGAGGGATCCGCACCCCGAGAGGCGGCATGGGAGGTGCTGTTCTTTGAAACAGAACCAGGTGCTGGCAAGAACGTCTTACGGATGCGACGGGCAGTCTCGGGATCAGCGTCAGGGTTGTAGTCATGGACAGCATTGGGCGGGTCACGTTCAGCAGACAGGGCACAGTTAAACGCGTCTTGGAACCTGTGGAATGCGTATGCTCGCTTGAATGGTGGTGTAGACGTATCAACGGACCGCACTGCAGCCTCACTTGCATGCAAGAGACATCAGTAAGTACAGGAATATAGATAGGGGGAAGAGGCGCCTACGAATCAAAATATATGCCTGGTCGTTGGCCCATCTTTACAACCCAGAACAATCTACCTCTCTCATTCAACTTAGTACACACCGTATCGAATGCTTGAAATGAGAACAAGTTGGTGAGAAAGTCCGTTGGTTTCAGCGTATGATTCTCCTCGACCCATGGCTGCAGGGTATTGTAAATCAGATCAGCCTGGGATGCCTCATCGCATTGAATTGTGACTGGAAGCATGACATTCCACCCACTCGCTCTCCATTGCCTGCGAGCTGTGATTGAGCGAAGCACACACGCGAATAGTCAACAATTGAGACTTACATTTCCGAGTAGAGTCCAGGCTTTGAGCCTTTCGCGCCTCTGAGTTCCGGCCCAAGTACTACGTATCGTCGCCCAGGAATAATCATAGTGAAGATAAGAGATCTTTTGCAGCGTACCGGTCAGGGGTCGGACTCGCAATAATTTGCAACATTCTGAGTGACACGAGTGACAAGTGTAATGCGTGCGCGTCATGTTCTGATCAGAATCATTTCACGTGCTCAAACGTTCGGTGAAAAAAAGTCCACACAATGGACCCACAGTCATCTCTACTTCAACCTCGTCGACAACGACTGCAAAATGAAGATTCGATTGAAATTGCCCCCTGGTGTGTACTTAGCTGCTGTAACCACCTCACCTCCTGCATATCTTGCACAATCAGAAGACTCCTCATTGCCCTTGGTCAATCTAATGCCTTTGAATACTCGAGCCCTGGGAATACGAAGGAACGGTGCAACCAGGGGCTTTGAGCGAGTCTCTGAGAGCGTGCAGATACCCATTCCTCCTTCAACTTCATCTACCAATCCCTCCTACTGATGTTGACCTACAGGAGAAGCCTCACAACCAGCATTCCCCTCTGATGTGACTCAACCCTACAACACCGATTTCTCGTTCGACTCAGCACTTCTTGCTGCTATAAACAACGAGGGCCTCTGTGATTTCTTGGACGACGCTCCTACGAGCACCCATCTTCTTGACTCTATTAGTACCACACCCTCCCCATTATCCTCATTGCCTAGCACTCGCTCTTCTTCACGCCGCTCTTCGTTTTCCTCACTTTCCTCACTTTCCTCACTTTCTTCAGTACCAAGCACCCCTTCTCTTGCTCCTTTTCTTGTACACGACGTTGAGCTTCCTGCTCCCTCCCTTGTAAACGCAAATGAAAACGAGTGTATGTCGAAAACTAAAAAGCGCCGTAAAGCACGGAATAAACAGGCTAGTAAAAAGAACAGGAAAAAGGCACGCACCGAAGACGCGAAGAATAAGCAAGCCAGTGACTAATGTACGACCCCGGATGACTCAGAAACATATCAAAGGTGCCGACCCAGTGCAGCGCAACTATACAATGAAGACCGATGCTCGAGTGGCATCCACGGGGTACATAGGTTTACGCGATGCCCTGGCTGAGGACGACGCGAAGCAGTACTGGCTTCGGGATGTTGTCGGGCCGAAATCGAAGTTTGATTTCAAGCTGGTGAAATCGGAAGGACTGTAAGTATCTTATTCACTAGAATTCTTCACTGTGATATGAACCAACTTTTAGGAAAGCTATTCCTGTGGTTGATATGGAAGGACGTGGTTTCACCATTATCGTAGGGAAGCCTGACGATCCGGCCTGGGACTCCTGCTCAAAGGCAGCTGCAGACACCTTAGAAGCTGAGCGACGAAAATGCCGTTTCACCGAAAAACACAAGAAGCATCGTCGTGGCTCTTTTCCTGCGCTTGCCACAGGTATCTCGTATGGCGGAGGACAAACAGTAAGATTTCGATATTGTGTCACTCAATTGATTTTCTCATCCTCACGTACAGAAACCAGGCAACCTTGCCCATAATTCTGCCAATACAAAAGTTCTTGAGCGACTTACCAACCACTAGGCGTTTCAGAGGTTATCAGGATTTGCGAACGGTAAGCGGGCTTCAATCGTGACACATCGAATCTACGCGACTCAGCTTCGTGCCAGTTGCGTTCAGAAATTGGGCACCTCGTTTGTTTGAATACTATTCAGACCATCTGGAACCACCTGTATCTGACATGCTGATATATCGTCCGAGGGATATATCCCTCCATGTCCGATGCATCAGGAAGGGATATATCCCTAGGACCCCAAATATAGCACTTACCTGGTATTGCGCCGCCTTTTCGGCATGCTTACCTAAAGTCACCTACACGGCAACAGGACGGCACAGAATCAAACAATGTTCACCAGCTTACTCAGCTACAGTCGGTCATCTCGGAACTGGCTGAATGTGACTAAAGCGTAACGGTCTCGGCTAACTCGGACATTCACTAGAGCATGACAGTTTCGGGCAACTCGGCAGTGCATCAAATAATTAAAAATATGGTCCAAGAGGGTTTCGAACTCATGGATAGTTCACCACGTGAAAGAAACAGTGAGCATACCACTACACCACAATAGCTTGTTAGTACATGTACATAGGGTTGATACATCTCGTACACAAGTACCACAAATACAACAAAAAAAATGTCCGCAATTCAGCATTCGTTCTAAAAAACCTACGCTATACGCCTTTTCTTCCCTCCTCCTCCTAAGGCCTCCCTCTCCTCATCTTCATCCTCCCCCTCCTCCTCCTCCCGATCCCACCACACAGCGTCACCGGCAGCCAGCTCCTCGTCATCCGTACCTTCCTCGTCATCCTCGTCCTCCTCCTCGCCATCCTCTGCCGTTTCTCCCTCAGCATCTCCGCCTCCAGCAGCCATGCGCTTCCGTCGCTCTTGTACGTGCTCCACGTGCGTCTCGCCTCTCAGCGGCTGCGTCCAGATGGTTTCGAAACTGGCTTTCAGGTCGCGTTGAACCTGGGCCTGCTCCCTGGCGTACGCCCCCAATCCTTCCTTCAGCTCCGCATCCGACACTTCCCTCATCGACTTTCTCTGATCCCACCATCCCGCACGCCACTCGAGGAACTCCCGTACCCTTCGCATCTCCTCCCGTACCAATTCCACCTCCTCCGCGGATCGTAATGCCCTCGCGCGGCTCTTGCACCATTCAGACCTCAAGACTTCGTCATCGTTTTCGTCGTTGCCATCCTCGACATTGATCTTGTAGGTCAGCCAGATCCAGGAAAGTTCACGGCGCGTTTCTCCTGTCCCATGTTCGTGCCGGTGACGTTCCTCTACCAACAAACTCAAACCCTCCTCCCCTCCTTCCTCCGGGACACGCGTGTTAGACGTCACCTCCACCTCTTCACCCTCATGCCCCGGTTCCTCCTCGTTCGTTCCACGCCGGCCTGGCCCACGCTTCACCCTATCCGGATCCGTATAGCTCCGAACGTCGTCGTTATGTAGCACGCGTAAAGTCTCCTCCCACGATCCCGGCCCTATGAGCAACTTCAGTGCCTCTCGATTCCTGCGGTATCTCGATGCGAAACCCTTTGCTCGATTATGAACCCGGTCGATGAGTGCTCGTGACTTTCCAGATTCCCGCTGGCCTCGTACGTTCGAATTCTTGAAGAGAATCATTTTTGTCTTGACTCGCAATGTGTGTCGCAGCCCATCTAGAGAGTCATAGCATCTCGCACGTCGTAACTTTCCCTCGATATCCGCCAACCCTTCTATGCACACACGGTCTCGACATTCGATAGGAATTGCCGAAGGGAGCCACAAATCTTCATCTTCCGGGTTCACGTCGTCGCCATGGAACGGCAAGGGCTGCTCCGTATTGGTTAGAAACTGCAGCAGGCCCGGCATGTAAACTGTCCTGACATGCTCATAGGCCCGTAGCTTGTTCCGCAAGATGTTTCGCTTCTCGACAAGCGCCTTGGACTGCCTGACGGTCTGCGTCCCTTCCTTGCTCTCCTTTACCTCTGCCTGCAGTTTGAACTTCGCGTCCTCCAGTTCAAGCGCTTGAATGATGAACCGGCTAGCCGTCGTGCTATGTCGTTCCTGAATATTATCTTTTGCGCGATTTTCGTCCTCGATAGCTAGCTCCTTTTGTACCTCTGCCTCCGATAGATCTAGAAATATTGTTAGCTATTTATAGTGCATCCAATAAACTCAACATACACTCATGCGCAATCTTGTAGGGATTCTTCACGTCCTTCTTTGGAAATGGGGCATCCTCCCATGTTCGGCACATCTCCTCCCAAGAAGACACCAGATCGTCCGGAATGCTCTCACTGAACCCCCTATGGGCCTCGCATTGTCTGTTACGCAATCCTATCGCCTCGACGTACTGCTTCCACGCACTCTTGCCTGGCCGGCTCGTTAGCTTCCTCTTGGCATCAAATTAAGCAAGAAAAACAACACGTACCCATTCCACAGTACTTCAACCAGTTAAAGAAAGCGAAAAAGGTCTCCAACGTATCAATACGTGTCCCAGGCCCCATCGACTTCGTTGAATTGCCCAGTGCATTATGCACCCCCCAGATACGCTCCGGACTCTCCCAATCCGTTGTACCTGCGCCGGGTTTGAAATTGCACGAAAATTGCTCATGATCTTCTGTTTGATGCGCAGGCTCGTGGAACTTGCCGATAACCGGACTGGCGTTGAGGGATGTTGGTAATCGCAACTCTTCCGGCCACAATTTCGACATTCGTGAATACAGGTTCACGAACCATTGGCACGCGATATCATAGCCGATGATAAGATATGCCAAGGAGGTGAAACTTTGCATTGCGGACGCGAATATGTAATCCATATTACCATAGCTAGAATCAAATAGTTACAACCAGTTTTTAATGAGCAAAAATGATATGACGTACCGCTCTCCCTTCTGTAAATTTCCTACCCCCAGAGGAAGCAACATCTCCGACCTTGCGCAACTGACGGCCCCGACCCCGGTATACCTCAAACCCTTCGAGAACTTGGTCGTCGCTTTAGCAATGGCCTGAAATCCCACGCACGAACTAATCTGTAAGTCACTAATCAGTACTGTGTGATGATTCACTCTCAAAGTACTTACATCGTCTTCACTCTCAAAGTACTTACATCGTCTTCACTCTCAAAGTACTTACATCGTCTTCACTCTCAAAGTACTTACATCGTCTTCACTCGCCTGAGCGAGCACATACTTCTCATATGGCGCTCTCTTCACAAAAAAACCCTCGCCGTCAGTTAAACCTGGGTCGCGTGAGTGCGAGGAGACAAGTTGCTCCTTCAGGCGGAAATTCGCGTCCATAGCCAATCGCAGTGTATAGAGGGATCTAGAACCAAATCAGCATCGGCTATACGAATTCTACATGTAACGCACCTGTTTGCAGTATCAGCCGCCCAATTGCTCGGAAGATTGATACCGGGCCGAGGACACGATGGACAGAGCACCGCGAGCTCCCCTGGTTTTGTCCCAGCAACCCCTGTTGGATGATGACCCCGTCCTGCGCGCTTCAACAACTTCAAATGACGCCACTGAATTAGCATCCGCATCAATGCTCTGTAGCGCCATCTGGGAGGTTTCAGCCCCGTGTTATCGGTCGCCCTGGACAGTGCTCGAAAAAGATCGTACGTTGATGATTTTGTTGTCAACGAGATAATTTCCAGGTGTTCCAGGTATCTGAATGTCGCTGCGGTCTTGATACGTCCATGCGTCTGAGTCACTGGATACAGCCCATGCCTTAGGAGTTGGAGATGCTGGGGAATTTGACGATCACATCCACAAAAATACAGCTTGACTTCGTGTACCTCATTCCAATGAAGGATTCGAAATTCCTTGTTGCAAATCACTGGTTGTTCACATACAGACTGATGATTCAGCTGTATAGTGACCCCAAGATCCTTGAGAGGTACGCGGATGAATCGCTTCCCACTCCATTTCTAAAACAATCTTGACTCTTGAGAAACTCTTTTGCAGTCTGAAGCACACGACAACTCACCTCCACGCGATGCAGCGGGTTAAGTTGATGACGCCGCCGGCAGCAATCTGCACAAACCATCGTGCTCGCCAAGCAATCCTGACATCGGAATTCAGCGTCACCTGGGCTCTCCACTCGCCTAGACAAGCAATCCCAGCAAGACTTCTGACGACGCGCCGCACCTCGCCCATCGTGGCATATGAGCTCATCCAAATACACCTGCTGCAAATTAGCTCTCCAGTATTGATGCGGACGAAGCTATAAAATTAAATTCAATCATTGGAAAGTCATGAAAATGCAATGGTCAACATACAGCACGAAGAGAACGCTTTCTTTTTTTTTGACTTCCCACTCTCTGTCGCTTTCTCCCAATCATGAATGTCATACACCTCTCCTTGTAGCACTTCATCGTACCACTCGCCCGTTGGATCCAATTGAAAGTCAGTACTATCTTGAGGCTGCCAAGTATCTCGGTCGATCCAACGAGGATTGCCTTTTTTCGGAGAGATTTGCGCAGCTGTCGAGCGTCCACGTGAATCCAGCCCAATTTCACGCGCACGAACACTACCATATTCAGAGTGATCACCCAGACGGTCACGAATCACCAGAGTTTTAGATTTTTTTTGGCACGACATCAAGTATAGAGAGACGAAAACTTGGGAGTTAAGCGCGTGCCACGCATATGACTAATACCCCACGGTTCACGTGCCACACAAAATCATATCATCAACCAAGTTAGTGCGCGGCCTCAACTTGAACTTCTCATGCTCTCAGCTTGACGTTCGGTATACTAGCAGCAGGTGGCGAATACTCGAGCCCGGGAATACGTCTATCTGCACTAGCTACACTCGTCACTTTCTCAGAACATCAATCTTCTCAAAACATCAAAATCTCCGCTATGCAACGACAGGTGAGTTGATAACCCCATTAAATTCCTGCACTAATATCTATCTTAGACACGATCTGGACATCTCTTCTCGGATTGGACTGGCGCCTCTGTTCCTGCCACTGCCGACTTCCAAGCTCTGCTTCAAGCAGCGGTGACGTTTGAAGAGCGCCACAGAGACCTCGACGACGCAGCTCAAGTTGACGAACCTCATAACCTCGACACCACGCCAGTCAACCAATCCCGCAGCTTCCAACCTACCTCATCCACCCCTGCTCCCCAATCAGAACACTTGTTGCCTGCTGAAGCCAAACGTCGCCGGTTTAACTCCCCTTCAAATGAAAAAGCTACCCAACCCCCGCTTCTCAACCACCCCAAACGACAAAGTCGTGAAAATCGTCGCCGCCAGCGTGAACAACTCGCTCGATCTAAGCAGCCATGGCAGCCCAACGTACGACCCCGCGCAGCCCAGCATCACTTATCCACAGGCAGGCCGATTCCCACACCCTTTGAGCCTAGCACGGTTCGAGTGGCCGACACTGCCTACGTTTCTATCCGCGATGACCTTCAACCCAGAGACATACGCCCTCGCAAGAAAGTGTTTCCATTTGAAGAAGTTTGCAGGCCTGAGTCTCGCTTCCGCTTCAATTTGTGGCGATGTGAGCAACTGAACAATTCGTGGGTTTTTCGTGTCCTTTAGTAAACATATCTGACTTATCCATTACCAGATCCCCAGTACCCATCACGACAGCATCCGGCCTCGTCATTGGTTTGCTCGCTGCACACCCGGTGGATGATGAGTGGGACAGCGTACATCGTTCCGCCGCGGATATTTTGGAGACAGCACGCGGGTCTCTCGACCTCTCTGCCGATGACAAAAAACATAGACGAGGGAATTTTGCCGCCTTAGCCACGGGAATTTCACATGGGGGCGGCCAACCGGTAGGTTACATTTGCTATAGCATATTCCCCCGCTCACCCAGCTGACCTGTACCAAGTCCCCTATGAATGTAGCTCACTCTTCTAAAAACCGCCAAGCCCTGCAATCACTGATCTCGCAGAAGCCCTTCATTCGGCTCGCACACTTCGCCTCCTGTGCGTTGACTACTCCTGTCCCATCCTACGTCCTTCCGAACTGACAAATTCACAGCCGTGTTCGCTACGTGGTTCCCGAAACTCTTTTCGTACTACGCATCAACTCTGCAAAGCTTGCTGACCCATGATCCCAACCTCACCCCTCCTTTTTCCGGCAGTGTTTGGGCTGCCTGTACTCTGAACTTTGGGCCACGAACCACATGCTACGATCACACTGACTATGCCAATCTCCCGTTCGGCCTTTGTGCAATCACAGCCCTTGGTTCATACGACTTTCGTAAAGGCGGCCATCTTATTTTATGGGACCTTCACCTGGTTATCGAGTTCCCACCTGGGTATACCATTCTTTTGCCCTCTGCCATATTGCGCCATTCGAATACATCCATCGCGAAGCATGAACGCCGGTACTCCTTCACTCAATACACGGCTGGCGGTCTGTTCCGGTGGGTAGAGGAAGGGTTTGCCCCTACCAAAGAATACTGGATGGGATTAGATGCCGCCGGTCGTGAAGAGGCACTTCAGAAACAATCATCGCGCTGGGCCTTTGGCTTGGGGTTGTTCTCTACTCTGGATGAACTGAGGACCTTTCATTCGTCGAAACCTTGCGAGGTCACTTGATGAAGTATCTGATATCGCTGTAGCTACATTGAATGTATTGGAATAGGACTTGCAATTGATCTTTTTGCCTCTAATTGACCCCTGTCTTTGTTTGAGTTCTCGGACCATTGAATGTTAGCAGACCTTCATTAGTACCTTCACT
>RCHF01001495.1:0-18159 GCA_003987895.1 Neonothopanus nambi | reverse complement strand
TGCTTTCACACTCTCATATCTGATGGATAGTGTGCTTCAGTATCATCAGAATCTCGAGGACAAAGAGGAGCGTGGAGAATACATAGCAGCACTACATGACTGGAGAGCGTTCCTGAATACTTTCGGGACAATGTTTGGTATGCAAAATGAGTGATTGCAGGCACAGGCACAACTGGAGAGTCTATTCCAAGCTACTGCCAAATCCTTTGCATCGTTCATTATACGCTATGAACAGTTCAGCTTACTCACTGGTTACAATGATGCTGCGCTACACTATCACTTGCTTTGTAAGACTCGTTGGGATCTACATGATGCTTTGATTAATCAGGGAATGGTACCACACACATACATGGAACTACAGCAAAGACTACTTGAGATCAATACTACTTGCCAAGCTTTCAATGACACTGGTCTTGCTAATACCTGGTGTACTTACAGTAACAGATCGAATAATCCGATCAGTAATCGGGGTCGTACAGGTCAACAGGGGAAGATGGCACAGGCTGAAGACATAGAGATTGGACGAGCAGGTCAAATGAATGATAATCCAGCTCCTGTGTCTCAAACTGACATGCATGGACCTCCTTGGGCACATAATAAGACACCCCATGCTGTAGTATAGTTCTATACCAAGAGGATAAGACACCTATGATGAATTACATACCCTAGGGACAATGTTATATTTAGGTGTTTTAAGGCACAGAGAGGTTAGGTTAGGGGTTAGGAGGTTAGGGGGTGTGGGGGCTTTGCCTCCACAGTTAGGGTTAGGGGGTGGTTAGGGGGTGGAAGAGGTATATTTAAAGGTTAGGGGGGTCTGGGGGCACAGCCCCCAGGTTAGGGTTTAGGTTAGGGTTCCAGTTTTGGGTTAGGGTTAAAGGTTATGGGTTAGGTTAGGGTATATATATAGAAAGAGACATATTAGGTGTTATTTTGGAAATTTATAACTGTTACAAACAAATAACCTTTGCTGAAATACAAATACAAATTACCCATCCCTAGGGTATGTAACTCAACATAGGTGTCATGTCTGCTTGAGTTATATCTTATGTTACAGCATCGGCTGGAATAAGATCCCAGCAGGATCTAATAACCCCAAGCCAGCGAATGCTAATAGGCAGATGGGATCGCCAACCAACCAACAGCAAAATCGACCCTACCAGACACCTGAAATACTAGCAAAGTGGCAAGAGGAACAGCATTGCCATTGTAAAGAAGGGTTATGCTTGTGTTGTGGTTCTGATAAACATTTTGTTGCTGATTGTCCAGATGACAAGGTACAAATGGGTAGGATGATTATGCCGGTGCTTGAAGAAGATGAATGGGATGAATGGTTTGGGGTCAAAGACCATCCGACAGTAGAATTCTCAATCGGAGGACCCGAAGACCACCCTTTGCCAGATTTTGATCCCAATGAAGACGACCAGTTGGGAAACTCCTCGGGGACTCAGGTGGGAATGGAGAGTCACTGAGTTCTGAGATAGTCTCTGAATGACTGCGGGCAGTCGAAATAGAGGGGGAGGTAGAATACATTCATTCAACTTCACATGTTTCTCTTTTACTACCATTTTCTTTGGACACTAATTCAATTTCTTCACCGTATTACAATGCTCTCATTGATTCAGGAGCTACTAAATCTTTCATCGATGCAAAGCTAGCATCACAATTCCCTGAGTGTCTTCATGACCTCGCAAAACTGATACGTCTTGAACTATTTGATGGAAAAACTATGTCAGCTGGAGCGGTTACACAAAAGCTTTTGACAAATATCTGATTTGAAGATGGGACTATCCACGAAATGACCTTTTTGGTCACCAAATTACACCCATCTGCTCCAGCAGTACTTGGGTTCTCATGGCTGCAGGAGCACAATCCCCTTATAGACTGGAAGAATGTGTTGGTATCGTTAACTACTGATGCTGCACTTCGTGCCATCATCATCGATCCCACATTGACTAAATCACACGCCGTCAAGATTGAGGAAGTGCCGGATGAAGAATCTAATCACATCAGACCCTATCTACCCTCCTCCAATCCCAAAATACTAGATGATGTGTTGGATCAATCCCAAAATGATGACCTGTGATCCCAAAACCAACTGCCTAACGCGCAACCTATGGGATTGAAGGACATCCACCATCACAAAGTTACCATTGAGGATGTGGAAGATGAAGAATTGGACTACATTGGAGAGCCATTGAGAGTGGATGATCCATTATTACTGTTCATCAATGATTGGATAGATCGAATTGAAGTGCCTGATAGGAATGAAACTACTCCAATCCCAGAAACTACTGCTGCGATCCCAAAATCCACCACTCCAATCCCAAATATGGGCTCGCCTCCACCTGTACACTCAACTAGAGTCTTGTTTGGAATGATTGATCCCAAATTCACACTGCAGCAGCTGAAATCACCAGGTAAAGCAACGAGAAAGGGTCAGTCTAACATTAAAATCAAGGCTCGTCGACGAGCACAGCATGGAACAACTACCAGTTCTTCAGATAATCTGCCTTGTGTTAGCTTCATCAATGCTGCTGCTATGAATCAGTCAATACGTGAAGGCAATCCTGCATTTCTGATACATGTGTCACCAGTTGGAAAGGAGGACAACCCTGAAGAGCACACTTTTTCAGCACAGGAAGCTGGAGATAATCCAACAGATGAACAGAAAACTAAAGAAGATGTTCTGTTGAACCAGTTCATTCCTGAACAATACTCTGACTTCAAGGATGTCTTTTCACCAGGAGAAGCGAAGGCTCTACCACCACATCAACCATATGACCTTAGGATTGATACTGAAAATGATGCCATGCCTCCTGTAGGAAAGTTGTACAATCTATCAGAAGCGGAGCTCAAAGTGTTGAAAGAGTACATTGATGACATGCTTGGAAAAGGTTTCATTCGTACTTCCAAATCTCCTGCTGGTGCTCCGGTCCTGTTTTCAAAGAAGAAGGATGGAAGTTTGTGTCTTTGTGTCAACTATAGAGGTCTAAATCGTCTCACAATTAAGAATCACTATCCGCTTCCTCTTGTGGGAAACCTTATTGATCAGCTTCGGAACACTAAAGTCTTCACTAAAATTGATCTCCGAGCTGGCTATAATAACGTGAGAATCTTCAAAGGACACAAATGGAAGACAGCTTTTCGAACTCGATATGGCACTTTCAAATATCTAGTGATGCCTTTTGGACTCACAAATGCACCATCTGCATTCCAGTTATTCATGAACAAAATATTTCATGATATGGTGGATATATGTGTAGTCATCTATCTTGATAATATCCTCGTGTATTCAGAAAACGAGGCAGAACACATGGAACCACTTCAGGCAACCACCATATGACATCAAGTTAGCTGCAACTATACCACTTGACAAACCCTGCTAAGGAGATAGAAATACCCGGAAAGAATCCCCAGCATCTGGTATATTCCAGGCTCTTCCCAGCCAAGGAAAGTATCATTCCAGGAGGCCTCCTGGAATACACCAGCTATTTACCCTGCCAAAGGGCATCTCCAGGTAGTTACCATCATATGTGATGTGACTTGGGTGTCTGGGGTCCCTCTTCAAGGATTTTTCCGCAGGGGCTTCTATATTAGTACATGTCATAGAAATGCTAATTACTAGTGGAGAACCTTCATTTGAGCTACTACTGACTGTTTAGTACATTGTACTAGGTAGGCCAACTAACTAACTATATGAAATATATAATCAGTGACCCAGCAGCTGGATTCTGTGTTTCTTGTTGAATTAGAGTACTCTTTCTGTCTTTTTCAAAGTCTTACCATACTCCCACCTTGTGTTTCTTCAGTCTTTTCATCTTCATTGAGCACTTCTACATTTGCTCAGCTATCTCTAACCCAGAATCATGCTAATATAAAGTGACCACACATTGTTTGAAGCTCAAAGTCCAAAATCAAAAATCAAAGCAAGTTTTGTACAGTACAACTTCCATTTCACTTGATAAAAACTTGTATAGAAGTATTTTTACCTAATGACCTTTAATACCTTACTTTTTAGCTTCTACTCACCCTATAGCACAAACCTAATATGCATACATGTATCAGTATACATGCACAAGCTCAAGTATCCACTGTAGAGGTTGTAGAGGTGTATGTAGGGTTTATTACTTACTAAGTATAAACATGCAATGAAACATGCACTGAAGATGAAACCTAAGCTTCAATTCTTACCAGATAAACTAATGCTACATGTTATCCTATCACATCAGCTGTATAAACTACTAGTTCAGTGAACTGAATTGCTGCCCTCTTCCTCTCAATAAGTCCTTCTACAGCACCTTTCACACTAGTTAGTAGTGGCCTTCATACACTTTCCATGAACCAACCCCTGAGGTTAAAACCCCCAGAACTTGCCAGGAAAGCTCCAGGAGAGGACCATGTCAAAGTGGGATTAATCCCACACCTGCCATGACAATCCCAGGTGCCTTCCAGGTGCCTCCAGGTAAATTCCCAGTACAGTCCTGGAAGCCACCATAACAATTCAGGGAACATCCCAAGCTTTTCCTGGTAATGCCTGGAAATGTCCTGGGCTGTCCCTGGTAATATCCTGGATGAGCCCTGGTAGTATCCTGGTACTTTCCTGGACTCAACCAATTATTGCTTGGAAATTTCTAGGCTCCAACTCACCATGGTAGAAAGTTTGCTTATATATACACCACAGATTCATATAACATATGGATTATATTCTTCATAGTACATAGAGAGAGCAAGCATACATTCACATAGTTAAACATAATTGGCAAACCTTCATAGACCATACATAAGTTCAGAATTCAAAACACAAAGAGTAATACAAGTAGATAAAAAACTTCAGGCACAAAACTATCTCAATGCCCATACCACTGGTGCTGGCAGGACAGACCAGCTTGTGCATTTTGCTGCTGATAAGCTCCAGGCAAACCTTTAACCGGACACCCGTTGAATGCTTCCTCAAGCTTCCACTTCTTCAAAACGTGCCTAACCTCACTCTCCTGCTCACCCTCATCATAATACTCTTGCAGCCTTTGCACCTCCCCATCATCTTCTTGAGGATAAGGATATTTGTTGTAATCCCGTTCCACCCCCCAATACTCATTCTCATGTTTAGTGTAAGGCTTGTCGTCATACTGCTGCTCATACAACCCCTCCTCCTGACCCCCTTGCCAATCACGTTCATTCCAGTCCACCATAGCTGCATCTGAGTCCTCTTCTACAGCATGATAGTAGCCCCACTGATCATGAGCAGGTGCAGTGCTATGTGCATGCTGCGCTACCGGCGCCGGCCTTAGTTGGTGATGATTATTCATCAGGTGCACTTCCCGAGTGTGCAAAGGCGGGGCTGGTGGGCGTGAAGGAAGCAGATGCTGCCTGGGAGCTCCTTGCATTGAGGGAGGTATATTGCGTGAAGGTGGAACTGGCTGGTGTGGAGGCAGAGCACCATGTGGGATCAGAGCTCGTGGACCAACATAACCTGCAGGATGTGACAGAGGAGGAGGAGGATGTGAAGGAGGAGGGGGAGCAGAGTGTGAAGGAGGAGGAGCAGAGCATGAAGGAGGGGGAGCAGAGCATGAAGGAGGGGGAGCAGAGCATGAAGGAGGAGCAGGGCGGGAAGGAGGAGCAGCAGGGCGAGAAAGAGGAGCCTTTCTTGTTTCAGGAGGAAGCAAGCACAAAGGTCGATATCCAGGCTGTTCAGGTGGAGCACCTGCACAAGGTGGCCAAGCTCCTGGCTGAATAACTGGTGGTGGCAGCAGACCATTGCGTGAAGGTGCAGAATACTTGGGAGCAGGTGCTGGAGGACCTGAGCATACAGGTGGGGGACCTGGTCTCGAACGAGAAGGGCAAGAGGTATTGAGTAGATCTGGAGCACCAGATTGTGAAGTTGGAAGACATTCTGCACGTGCAGGCGGTGGTGGATGGTCAGCTGGTGCATTGGGCAACGCTGCAGGATCACACTGGAACGATGGTGGTGGAGTTGAGGGTCTTGGTGTTTCTTTGTCATCAGAGGCAAAGAGAGGGACCCCCACTTCCTCCTGCTCTCCCTCTGGCTCTACAGAAGGGGCCTTCACCTTTCTCTTTGAACTTCTCACAGTAGCCTTCCCTGTCACCTCACTATATGAGGCTGAGTCACTCACACATAGAACCGTCCCATTATGAGTGTCTACCACAATAGGCACCCATGCCTGGTCCTCCAGTGACAAGCCCATATCATCTGCAAGAACCGTTATTAATAGAACTGCAATATCCATATCTGAATACTACTTACACTCATCCCACTGCTCGACCCGTACAAAGTTCTGATCCTCAAGCTCTGTTTCTGTAGCGCGATTCTGCTCAACCTTAGTTAAGTACTCCAATCTAGGCCCCACCACTAGCCTGATCTCCTCTTTGGTGAGTGAATTGAGCACTGTGGCACCCTCACCAGGCACACGCACATTTGTTGGCCAGTTTACAAGTCACAGCTTGTGTTTAAAGGCCTTCTTGATGAAGCTGTCACATGCCACTGTGTTCTTGTCACCTAGGATCGCAGCTGAAACACACGGGATCAGCTCATGAACAGGGGCATTCAGAAATAATCTTCACATACCAGTATCAACTTGGAAAAAGCGAGCAAGGAGCTTCTGGTGAAAGTCATGATCACTCTTGCCTGATGGCTTCAGCTCCCGAATCAGAATAGCATCTACACCTGACACATTACGCTTCTCCATCTCCAGCGTTCGCAGCATTGCTTCGCAATCATGGACCTGATCTTGACATTCTGTGTTGAAGCGACGCTTCATCTCAAAGAACTGCGGAGTTCCTCCCCATATTGCACTGAAGCTTCGACCACTAATGTCTCGCTGCGTGTTAATCATGAAACCAAACACATGGATTCCGTAGGTGTCATAGGCATGTTGAGACTGGATAAACAGGAAATAATAGATTGATAAATGGCAAGGAAAGGTGAAAATAGGCATTGGCATACCATGGTCATGAACGGCTGCATGACATCCTGCATAACCTTGCCAAACTTCCCACTATCCTTCCAACCTTGGATGAAAGTAACCAGATCATTTTCATACCATTCTATCTGTTCCTTCATGACCTCACGAACAGCAGCAGGATCGGCACAACGCTCTAGTGGAAGAGCATCATCAATCATTTGGTAATAGACTGACTTGAGGTACTTGTTCCATTCAGGTAAAGTATCTGTTATTGAAACTCAGAATGTTATCGCCAATAAAGGAATTAAACACACTTACAATCCGTGGGTTTCTTATACTCGCCATTCTCAGCATACCAGTGCCTAAATGCATTCCAGGCATTAATACGTCATGGTTTGACGGGCTCAATTTCCCACATATAATGCGCAATATCCCAAACATCCTTCTTAGCCTCCTTTGCAATCTGGGCAATAGTTACACGGTACTTGGCACGGAGATAATCACAACACTCCTTGACCTTGTCAGGCAAAGGACCAGGTTGATAAGGACCATCGTCGTATTCTTCAGCATAGAACTCATTGTCGAAGTCAAAGTCGAATGGGTTCTGATACTCCTGCTGTTGAGAACGCGCACCCTCATGTGAGGCGTCCTCTGCATCTTCATCTTCCGCACCTTCAGGCCTTCATTGCCCCCCTTCACCTGCCTCCTCCTCCTCCTCCTCCTGCTCCTCCTGCTCCTGTTCCTCCTGCTCCTGCTCCTGCTCCTCCACCCCCTGATGTCTGTCCTCACCTCCTTCTGCGTTCGGCACCTGCTGTACAGGCTCATGCCGGGATGAAGGACCTCCTTTCGTTTGCTTCCAGTTGGGTGCCTTGTGTGAAGCAGACATAACACCTCCTTTAGACTTTCTCACCTGCTGGCGGGGAGGAGACTGATCAACCTCGTCATCCTCATTGCCACTGGCTTCACCATCAGATTCTGGTTCTATCACGCCACCACGACATCGTTGTTCACGAGCCATGGTAGAGTAATCAGATCCTGATCCCTCATTGTTCGAGTCAGAAGCATGACCATCATTGTCATTGTTCTGAGGGTCTCCGACAGCCAGATGCGCTTCACCTGCAACCTTCTTCTTGGTAGGTGAAGTGATCAGAACTACAGGCTTGCGGAGGCGGAGACTCAGTCGTGCAGAGGGAGTGCCTGAAGAACCCTGGGGAAGCTCACAACCAGCTGCCTCATGAGGTGGAGAACAGTTACCCTGACCTGGGGCAGCAGATGCTGGTTGATGTCCTTGTATTTGAAGTCATCAGCAAATGAAAACACGTACGCACAGCTAATGTACACACCTGAAATAGACATCATGGGTCCAATAGTCTCCTGGAAGCCAGTCAGCATACACAAACTTGATATCTGCGTTTAATGGCCTTACACTATCATTTTCCTGTCCATTGCTATCATCCATGGTCTCAGCGCTCTGTGTGTAGTAATGTCAGAATGACTATTCCAACATATGAAGCCACAACCATACCTTGAACACTTTCTTCTGAGTCGCCTTCTTTCTCTTCTCGGGCTGCGCCACCTGAGATAAGGAGGGCCCGGGAGGTTGCCCCCCTGAGCGTAACATTCGTCCTGCTTTCGGTGGCATGGCAAAGTATGAGCATGAAAAAGCACAAGTAATAGGAATTTCCTGTAGAGTGTGAAGTGAAAAAAAAAACAATATGCTGGTGGCAAACTTGTTCTGACGTGATGACACAGAGAGCTTAGTTAAGTATATAGTTGAAGTTGCAGTGTGACCCAGACAATAGCATGCCACACACCCTGGCTGGGCCACCCAGGATCAGTCAAAGCAATATATTACGACTTCCATATACAGCTACAAGTCAAGATACCACGGACGGATGCTACAGAGTATAAATTATACAAAAAGTCTATGGGCTACCTCCTGTCTAATCAATTTCATGAAATGATTTCCAATATGTTTCATATTGGCAGTTTCCTTCACCAACGCCAGATCCATCTCAGGCAACAAGAACTCTTCATCAAGAATGGTCTGGTGGCCGCCAGTGAGCTCGACAACCCTTAAAATCAACTCTGCCTTTTCAGGCGTATTTGCATCGTCCATGAATTTCTGTCCCGCATGGTGAACTAGCTTCCCTGTATGAGTTCCCTGAACAACTATCATCAAACTCATCTCCATTGTGGGTTTCAGATGCTGTGACGAAGGATGGATGAACACAGGCATCACCTCATAGATTTGGTGCGGTCTTGTCTGTCTGTGATGAGCAGTCGGTCAAGGAAAATATTCTGGATCATATTTGAGGTATATTGCTTTGTTAACCCCTGCAACCTCCTCAATTGTGATGTCAACGATCATTTCCAAGCCCTGCAGCCCATGACAAATGTGCATATCCTCGATCCAGGTCTGTTGAGATACAGGGGATTTTGAGCGAGGATCAAATGGCCCCCAGTTACGCGCGATGTCCTGTTCGTTGGGAAGGGGTGTTAGGGAACAAGGGGGAACTGGAGGTACTATGGTTGGCGGAGCTTGGAAGGCCATCCATTCCTCATTGGTGTACACTGGAACATATTTGGGTTTGAAGGTGAAAAAGCTTTGGTGTTTGCATAGAGGTAGAACTTCATGCAGAAACCTTTTGGAGCTTTTAATATAACAATTGTGAGCACTAAGATATTTCCTTAAGGGAGGGAACTTACTTGAAGTGTCGAACACGGTGATAATCCATGTCCACAACCTGCATACTTCCGAATGTCGAGATGGCAATTTTAAGCAGCAGGCCACTTCTGCACCACTGGTCCTTAGAGTGGTTGACATCCTTGATCACCCCCTCCTCACCCTTGAAACCTTTATGCTGTGTGATGAACACCTGTTCACCCACCCAAGGAATACTCGCAGTACACATCAAAGATTGTAGGAGAGGGTCATTAGGAGTGGAAGCTGACGATGACAGATGCATTGACACTTCACCATGAACTGTGACTCCGCTCCAATTTGGATGGACATCGTATGCAAAAGAACTTTGTTTCCGAATGCAATTTATGTGTACTATAAGGGCCTAAAATATGAACATGAGTACACTGATACTAACCAGATATACAAACCTTACTTCTGATACATTTGCCGTAGTCAATATTGTCACTGTAGCATAACTTTTTTCGATAACGCTTCCACATGAACCTTGATATCTTCCTCCCACCACCTCAATGCTCTGGCCTACAAGAAAATATTTTTGAAGGCAGATCATAGGAATTGAATGAACACCAATTGCAGAACCAAAGCCAACATCACATGTATTCCCTGTAAACGCTTGTATAACTCCAACATCGGTGGCGCGAATGCTAGTGCTGTTACCAATGTCAACAGTAACCAAGTCTCCAATGTCGAAACACCACGAGTCTGGACAAGGGATGTCATGTAAGCAGAGGTTGACATCTGGATGGTTGGCCACCGCTATCAGGTGAAGAAGACGGTCTGTGATGGAGGTCACAGGTCGCAGGTTGCCAACAGAAGTTTTCAGAACCAGTAGACCATATTCAAATCTTTGGTGTTGATACCGCCATTGAAGATGGGTGCATGTTCGCAAACATTGACAATGTGATTCTGCTGGCAGTCTGCAGCAGGCCGAAACCTCATTGGCTGGTAGACTTGAACGATCGAAAAGGCATTGTGCAGCTTGTGAGGCCCGTCACTTGCGCTTGTTCGTGGTACTGGAGTCCTCGGCTACTGCATTATTGGAGAGGTGAGGAACCACCAATATTTGTACATGAGGCACATTCAACCAATTGTAGTGAACATTGTCCATGACCAACCCAACATCTCCATGATATAATCCCATCTTCACCACCACCCAAGTCCCGAATTCCATGGGCTCATAAACTGGCAACTGTAAAGTTCCACACCATTCGTGCTCTGGTACTAGAGTAGACATGGGAGGTGCGAGAGCAGTGGGGGCGAGGAATGATCAATCTTTATATATGAGCGCAGGCATCTGCAGTAGCAAGTGCAAAAGAACAGTATTGATCTGATTCAGAGATTTGACCTCGATGTATATGAAGCCCAGTTTGCCAGATGAATAGGCTGAACGTAAGACACTTTTATCTGCGTGCTGTGCCAACCAAGCTATAGCGTCGAACTCACATCCGCGCTAATGCGACATTAGACTTCATTGATTTGATACGCTCAATAATTAAACCTACCTGGCACCTGACAAGATAAATCTTCCAATCATCACTTCGTGCCATACCCCGTGCAGCAGTAGCTATAGTTTTCACGATAAATCCCAAAGCTTCTGAGTCGAAACAGAAGGGAGGCGCAGGAGGTGAAATGGAAGAGGGAACGGGAGGTGGGACGGTAGAAGGGACGAGAGGAACAGTAGGAGGGGGAGGTGGAACAGTAGAAGAGACGGTAGAGGGGACGATAGGAGATTTGGGAGGAACAGTAGGAGGGACGGAAGGAATGATAGGAGGAACAGAAGAAGGGACAGGGGGTGGAATGAGATTGGAAGAGGTGGGGGCGCAGATGTTGTCATACTTGTCAATAACATGCTGGAAGATATTCGTGTGTGCAGTCATCCTAACTGGTTCAAGAGCAACGTCTGCAGCGGGAACTGTTTACAATGTGATTAGAGCTAGTTAGTGAGCACATTTGTGATACATACCTGCACCGTTATTGTCATCGTTGTCACTGGCGGCATCGTCAATCAAGTCATCAACATCACTTTCATCACTGCTGCTCTCACTTCCCTTGCCAACCTCGGCTTCTTGAAGAATGAATGAACATAGGTATTTCACTGCTTCATCCTGACAGAACTTCTCAGACTTTGAGATTATCGAAATTGAGTTCAACTGACCTCGGGATTCATCTTCGTCCTCCAACGATTCCTAAGGACATGTTAAGTTAGCTGAAAGTCTCTACCAGGCACGAGTATGTTTTTAGGAGAGGCTTTTAAAACGAAAATTTTTATATGTAATATTCAGCAGCAATATTCACTTCCAACCAAGCATTTTCTTTATGTTGATAGAGACTTACTGATAATGTCTTGTAAATCTTAGTTTTGTATAGTAGATACTTTGTAGACAGCATTAATGAATACTACTACTAGATACACATAGTGACAGACTACAACTAATGGTGGAGGTGTAAAAGAAAGAGAGAAATCCTGAGAACTTTGCCGTGCAAAGATTGAAGTCCCGCTAGTGATCAAAAAAGGTCACATGATATGGGAATTTCTGCGCTGAATAATTGCCAGAAACTTCCAAGAATTATTCAGCTCAGAAATTCCCATATCATGTGACCTTTTTTGATTGCTAGCAGGACTTCAACACACATCCGACAAACTCTCACGTTCTTCCTCTTTTCCTCTGTACTATATCATCATTGTAGTTTTCCATTTGTTACATCTCGTAGTTCTACTTTCAATGGTTCTCATTGTAATAAAAGTAATAATTGTGTACTTTTCAAGTGTTTATTTAACTCAAACTTCGTTCAACTTGAACTTCACTTAACGCAATCGCTCACAGGGCGCGAGTGGCCCATTTCCCACTGGTGCCCATTGTGTTTACAGTGGAATAGGATATCGGCATAGAGTAGGATGGTCGGCAATAGAAGGACTGCGCCAAGTGGTGATAATAATACTGGTGCGCCTCTAACTTCTGGTACATTTTTGCTCTGTCTGATCAAGTATTGTTAAGCTGAACACGACATGTCCTGACCTTGACTTCCTAGGAGAAAAAGAGATGATGCTGCTCCTCCACTGACCCAATATGCTCCAGTGAAGCCCCTCCACCATTCATCTCAATGGGATCACGCTCCTCCATTGATCTTTATGGCTGACGGTCAGACCTTGATGCAGACCCATCGTAGGCCCATTCCGGCGGGTCAAAGTGGTATTTGCGACCCTCCTTTGTCTTTGGGACGTCGGCCTTTTCTTCAAACTCACAACAAGGTCGATGGAGAATCTGGTTTATTTGATGACTGCTGAGATGGTGTTGTAGACTTCAGGAATCAGGTCGATCCTGTGCCATCCCCACATCGCTGCAAGAGGGTTGCTCAATCCCACAGGTGGATTAATGAGGTGATACCTCATCTGGTGATACCCTGGATGACCTTGCTACATTCTACAGATCATCTTTGTTCGAGGCCTGCTGTGAAAGATAGTCCCTGCACCTGCATGAACGCCCCGTGCACTCTGGACATTGTAATTGTACGGTTCGAGAGTGAGTATCAAACTTTATACACTTCATGCCTCGAACTAATGCTTTATTTACAGCTTTGGAGAAGATTCGAATCGAGATCTGCCCTTGCCATCCTGCTGCAGTCCAGCTGGTTGAACGTGGGCTTTTTCCTTGTGTGCCACTGCATCCTACACTTGCAGTAGACATGCGCATGCTGGAGTTCATGACACACCTGTTTGTGTGTATATCACCCAATCATACGGCGTGGTGTAATACTTTGGAGGATTTCTTGAATTCTCAAGGCTATAGGCTGCAGGGCGAGGTGAGTGGCTATGCCGTGCCACATTTGAATATATGGCTGACAGATAGTGCTTGCTCAGGACCCACTTTGAAGACGATTCGCAAACGTGCTGCAGTGGTACAACAGCTTGCAACATGCCACTAATACATTTGTCGATTCCATTCTGGAAACCTCACGTTGTACAAGTAATCTATTTAATCAAATGCCACCTGATTGTGGAGATTCTGATATTAACCCTGGCCCGCACTGTGCCTCTGCCACCGCTGTTGATATGTCAGATGATGACAACACTTCTCACAGAAAACATAGTCGGCGAGATGGTGAAGAAAGTGACCCTCTCCCATTGACCTGTCCCAGCGAGTACCTTCGGTCTCATTGCCCACTTTGTTTTGGTGGTAAATATCCTCCAGACAAGTCCCCTGGGTATGTGTGCCTGAAGCTTGTTTGTGTCTATCTTATCTAATATAAATGTCCTTTAGTTTTGATGCCATCATATGCCTCAATGCTTGCTTCACTCAGAAGCACAACAAGCAAGCTCATGACCCACCCCGCCACCACCCAAGGTCTGTCTTCATTCCTGAAGAGGATGTTAGGGCAATGGAGGAGCGTGTCAACGAGGTACACCCCAAGAAACCTACAACCTCAAGACCACTGAAAGGGGATAATGCAGAAGCTCCTGACAGATATGAGGGACCTCTGAAGGTGCCACAATCAGTTCTGGACAGCTGTGAGGACAGCTTTACAGTGGCAGATGAACGTTGTGAGAAGGCTAGTACACAGTTCTTTGACTGTACTGCCCTAATGGCATTGCTTTGCCGTCATGACTGTGTTTTGTGGATGGTGAATATGACGTCGGCTGGCGAAAAGCAACATTATGCCCTGACACTCATTGAGACCTTCTTTCAACACGTTCCTCCTACCTTTAGCATAGGACTTCTCTATGATATTGGTTGTCAGCTACATTGTACATGTGTAAAATGGGGATTCTTGGGCCGTTACCTGGACTGTATCACTTTTGGTATCTCTGTTTTCCATGCATTTGGTCATCGATGGCCTTGTCAGTTAATTTATCACCCACAAAAAGCGAAAGGATTTGGTCTGTCTGACGGTGAGGGCTGTGAACGATTTTGGCACTCGATTAGTAAGCTAATTGCATATTTGAGGGTTTGCAGTGTGAGTGCATATTCTTATTTGTCTTCCATTACACTGCTAATGCTGGGTATACTAGTATCACCTCCAAATCTATACTCTTGATACCCAAGTCCAGCATGGTGACTGTCAGAATATGCTGCAGTTAGCAAGATGGCTTCATCATAAACGTAGCCAATGCAGCGCGAGACACTCAGAAGCTCAGAAGACCCTTGAGTTATGTGGTCACGAGGAGGAATACCTTCAAGAGCAGTGGAGAGAGCAGGTTGAAGCGCAGACAAGGCCTCTTCCAGGTGAGCTAGGGATCCATGCATCATAATGTTTTTCACCACTGAAACAGAATTTAGCACAATCGAAACGGAAAGGGCTACAAGCCATTGAAGAGGTCCTGCGTCTGCGCAGTGCACTTGAGGTACATCAATCTCAGGTTGATGCCCTGGAGCATGTGCTGCTTGACCTCACAGCTGAACCATACCAGCATGCAGATGCCTTTGCACAGCTGCCGGCTGCTCGAGCAAACCTACGAAAAGCTGAGAACCAGCTAAGAGCCAAGGAGGCTGCTCTGGGTGTGACTGACAAACAGCGAGTCCAACATCTTGCCAACAGTCCCTACCTTACTGCACAGATGAATGCCCGAGCGTTGAAGATGTGGCTCCTTGAAAGGCTCCGATCTCGCAAGTTTGAGCATGACAGACTTGAGTGATCCTTTCAGAAGCAAGTAAATGGTATGTAGGGTACTTGTGCTCGTTTCAGAAAGCTCACTCCTTATTGTTCATTGCAGATCGGAAGATCAATGAGCACATGGAGTTGTCGGTGAAGAGACGTGACCTGGGAATACAACAGCTTGCACGACAGTACAACTCACTTTGTGACAAGATGCAGAAGATGATTGACAGGCGGCAAGTGCCTCAGAATGCAGTGGCACCTGAGTGCATTCCCACAAAGGAGCTCTTCACACTGGACGTGGATGATGGGATTTGGCAGGACATAGGGCTGCAGGATGAGTTTGGCGAGGTGGCCCCAGCTTGGCTCGCAGACGACACAGTGAGGTCAGGCATTCGTGCATTGCTAGAGCATGACCATTGTGATGAGGAGATGCTTAGACTCCAGCATGAGCGTGACTCAATGCAAGAATGGTTTGCGGAGGAGTGGACAGTTGTGTGCAGTGCTATGAAGAACACAGGTGAGTTATCTTCTTTCCCTCATCTTATAATGTGGTTAACTGAGCTCGTTGGCTTGTGCTTCAGATGACTTGGATATTCTATATCAGCTTCAACAGCGGAAGAAGGAGCTGTGTAAGCTCTGTGTGTCTTGGAAGAAGTATTTGTCATACTTTCATGCTTCAAATGGTATCTTGGATTGGGGTCCTTCATCAAGTGAACTTGACGAGCTTGTACAAGAGGTTTGTTTTGATTCGGTGTCTGGTGACAAAGACTGAGGTAATTGACTTTGAAGATGATGTAGATGCTAGCCTGGTGGAACATTTAGATACACTTCGTATTTCTGATACTTATGGTTCTGATGAGGACATGTAGAGTTAGCTTTTAAATCAATGTTTAACTGTGTTTTTATATTTTATCATGTGTGGAGCTTGTAAGACTTTGGGAAGAGGGCTGGATTTTTCCAGGTGAGAACTTGGGAAATTTCCTGGACATGATGATGGTACCTTCCTGGGGCTACCTGCTGCACATGGTATCTTCCAGGCATTGCCTGGGAGGCTCCTGGGATCCTCCTGGAATCTTCCCAGGTACTTGCCAGAGGGTTCCTGGAGTCCTCCAGTAATGACCCAGGGATGCAGAGGAACTTCCTGCAGATTCCTGGAAAGATGCAGAGGAATCACCCGCAGATACCTAGAGGGTCAGGTAAATACCAGGGACCTTCCCAGTCCAGGATGGGACCTGCAACTGGGGAAGTTATCATACTGAAGAAGAAATTGAGTTTTAGTGTTTTTATACACAGTTGAGATAGAAATTTAAGAGAGAAATAATTCATTGACTTGGTTTGTATATCATCATAGCTTGTTATCATTATAGCTTCATAGCTGGCAGGACAGGAAGTGAGAACTGGCTCCAGCAATTAAGTTATATTGTTTTCATTGCTAGCTATTAAGTAGAACAATTTGATTAGTTAGACAGTAAGATTTATTTCATTATGATTGAGGTGTTACTTACAAATAGCTAATTGAGCTTTCTTAGTCTAAATGATTTTGATTGTAAGGGACAGATGTATAAGTGTTTCTAGTGTGGGTGTGATATAAATAAAGTATCAATGTTATTTTGACCCAGAGATCAAGGAAAAGAATGTCTAGTGATTAATTGATTAATTAGTCTTGACAGTTACAAAAGTGCTATCTGTCTGTGGCTACACAATTGAAAGCCTCATGTGTTTGAGAATTCACATTTAGTATATACTAACTGTAGAGCTCACACTCTTCTGTTCCCTGCTTTTTCTGTGACCAATGTACTGATGTGGAGACATCAATGAGAGGTTAGTTGAATAGACCTGGCTACTGCTTGCTGTATCCATATGATCTCTTTCTGCTTGCTTTTCTCTACAGAGCTACCAGAAAGGAAAGGTGGCAGTTTAAAAAGCACAGTGAAATGGTGAAAGGTCAAGAAGGAGTGCATCTAGCTTACAATAGTAATTTCAGTGATAGAGCCCCTGCGGAAAAATCCTTGAAGAGGGACCCCAGACACCCAAGTCATGTCACATATGATGGTAACTACCTGGAGACGCCCTTTGGTGGGGTAAATAGCTGGTGCATTCCTGGAGGCCTCCTGGAATGATACTTTCCTTCACTGGGAAGAGCCTGGAATATACCAGATGCTGGGGATTCTTTCCAGGTATTTCTATCTCCTTAGCAGGGTTTGTCAAGTGGTATAGTTGCAGCTAACTTGATGTCATATGGTGGTTGCCTGAAGTGTTGCAGATAGTATAAAAGGACTAGTTATTTTGTAGATACCCAAGCAAGTACTGCCCCAGTGCAATAGCTAAAGCAGGAACCTTCTATAAAAAGACAAATATAGCCTGGCTCCTTGGAGTTTCAGTTTTCTGAATTCTTAAAAGTTCTTGATAAAATTTGAAGTCTCTTTTTGTGGCACATCTGACTTGATAAAAATCTGAATCTGCTGAACTGTGATCTGCTGTCTACTGTGATTTTGTGAGACTGATTTTCTGTACTGTGTCCTGTCTGATTATCTGTCCATCTGGTTGTTGTGTTCACCATCTGGTGCTTCCAACTATACTGAGAAATTCTGATTTTGAGTCCTGAAGCCTGTGAAGCTTATCTGTGAATTGTCCGATGTGTATTTTGCCTGACTGTGCATAAAACATTGTCCAGATTGAGACTATCCAAACTAAAATAATAAATACAAGTTCAACTACTGAGCTAACTGTGTGGAACCTTTGACAACACCAGCTGCTGCTCATGCATTAAATTGATTGTGTGTGTATGTGGTGTGTTTTGGTCTTAGGATTGTTACATATCCCCACCATACTGACCGCATTAGCGGGGAGGTCTCATTAATGTGAGCTGGACCTAATTAATGGGTCCCCGCACTGTGATTAATGTACCTCTCCCCACTGTTGTTCCACACCTCCTGT